>CAMKVN010000330.1:0-31940 GCA_946474995.1 Funneliformis geosporum | reverse complement strand
AAAAATTAAAATTTCACTTCATATGCTAAATATGATTTTTTTAGTAAAATAAGTTCAGATTTAACATTAATTCAAAATCTTTTTTTTTTAGATTTCCTCCCTTTCTATTGACAAGCTCCCATATTTGAAAAAAGTACTTAAATTATTTTTTTTTGAAAATTTAATCAATATAATATCGCAATATTCAAATAACGTGGGTAATTCGTATCATCTTTGAATATTCCGTCGAATATTCGAATTTCTTTTTGAAAATTGAACCGAAAACCCTGCCCAGGGAATCAAAATTATTGATTTAGGAACTGTGAACATGAAAATACTTAACGACTCCTAATTGAAAAAGAAGTCCGTGAATACGAAAAAGAAAATTTGATAAAAAGAGAATTTTGCAAGATAAATTGAAAAAAGTACGTCCTCAAAAATTAATTCAAATAAATTTATTTACGGATAAACACGTTTGTCAAAGACAACACCGAGCTTATACATCTCCCTAATTCCTTGACGGATATTGCTTTTCTAATAGTTATTAAATTCTTTTGCAGAATTTTGTTTCATAAATGTGAACATTGCTCTGCAGACAGGTGGCTTGCTTTGGGTTGAGTCTGGGAAAATTTATAATATATTTACGGCCCGTGTAGATGTTGAGCACATACTTGCAGTACTCATGATAAGCTATTTTTTTCCTAGCCACCCGTGGCTTTTCTTCTTAAAAATAATAGCTTTTTAATATTATCATTATTGAAGTTTAATTAGAATAATTTCAATCATATTACAGCAAAGCCAATATAAATTTAAATTTCAATAAAAAAGATGAATGACAATATTTCCATCGTCCAATATTTTTTTAACAAAAATGAAATTATAGTTATACACATCAATTTTCGTGATTATTGATAAAAACTTTTGGAAATTTAACGCTTTATAATATAATTTATTAATAGATTACCCCAAATCTAACTTGATTTTGTTTTAAATCTCGTTTTAATATTAAAACGAAACTAAAAATAAATCGCAATTTATAACAAATTTTTATTTCCAATAGGTTTAAATAATACTTGAATATCAAAAAAAAAAAAATTTTCTTCATTTTTAAATAAGCTAATTTTGACAACTTTTAAATTTTTTTTTCATTTTTAAATCTAATTTTGACAATTTAATTTTATTAAGAGCGGAAATTAATCTTTATTGAATATTTCAGGCTAGTCCTTATTAATTTGTTCATTTACCGCATTAGCTTAATTTTAATTCCAGTTCATAACAAGTTTATCGATGAATAATAAGTAAACCAAAAGGCTATTGTTTCATTGTTTCCACATATATTACCTTCCTGTATAGTCACGTAAACTTACTAATAAACTTATTTAAAAAATTCTCACATAATAGCTTTTTAGTTCTATATAAACGGACATTAATTTACTAAGACTTTTTGACCCGAGAAAACACCTTTTGAGCTTGGAGACGTGTTTATATACAGTCTATATCATTTATTTTGAATTTTGAATAAGGAAAAAAATGATTGAGTCAATTGCTGAAATTGCTGAATATGCCCAACTTGCTCAACAATGCTACAATATACCCAACGAAGACACACACAAATTGCCAAAAAATTGGGAGGTTATCTTTGCTCCTGAAAACCAAGGATCCTGGGACACTTTTTATGCTTTATATGTTAATCCCGTTAAAATGGAGGTTGTATTGGGTATTCGTGGTACAGATAAATTATTTAATATTTTGGCAGATACTGGCCTTTTTGTAGCAGCATTGACGAATAAACCTGTAATAGTTCCTGATACACCTCAAGTAGAATATTTAGCAAAATATATTCATCACTATAATTTGAATTCAAGTGCTGAGGAATTGCATCAATTAGGTCAAAGTATAAGGAAATTTGACCAAGAAGTTGGCTCATCCATGAAAAATTGGGTTTTGGCATTGCTTTATATTGCGGCGATTAGTACGGGGTTGTATGCCAGTTCCGCATTGGCAGATGCTTCCATAGTATTAAAAATCATCGCAAGCGGTACAATAATTGGTTTGGGTACTTCTGCTTTAATGAAATTAAAAGAGGAGACACATCGTAAATTAATCGAAAGATTAAGCAGTGAAAAGTGTCGTGATTCGATGGAAAATTTAGGAAAAACGCTTAAAACATTCAAAAAACAAAATTTCCCTTGGCGGGGTTATCGCCGAACTTTGCGCAGTGAAGATCGGTGTAGAGTGCATCACCTTCGAAAGTCCCGGGGCATTGGAAATATTGGATCAACTGGCACAATATCGAAATAAACCACGTGATATAATCAACTATTTGTGCGCTCCTAATATCATTAATACGCTAAATCATCATCCTGGTATAACTTATAGAATAAAATTGCCACATACGGATGGCTCCCTGTCTTTATTACACGGTGCGAATTGTGTTTTACAGACTGCTTCTATAGCCCTTAGCTTTGGCAGTTTAGGAATATTTAGCATAGGAAAAGGCTTAATTATAAAAGGCTCTGCAGAAATTGCAAAAGTTGCTGGTTTAAGTGCTGTAGGTACGGTAGTTGCTGGAGGCATTGCAGGGATCTGGTGTAATATCAATTGGGTAAAAAGACAACACAATATAGATAATATCGTAACCTATTTACAAAGTAATGATCCTCAGCTAGTTAAGATTGACTCTTGGCCTCATGTTTATTGGAAGGATTTCGCTAACCAGTGTTGGGAATTTGCCAGGGATTTTGTACCTCTGCAAAAAGATAAGCCTGGAATCAGAAATTTTATAGATGAAGAGGGTATGAGGGAAGCACAAATAAAACGCATACCAGGATATCGAGAAATATTGGCCTAAGGAACAAATCAATATCATGATCATTAGTTCCACATTAAAGTTATCGCGAAATAAATCAAATTCAGGTCATCAGATATTCAGATATTGTAATTCATATCGTTAGTTTCAATCTTTAATAAATTGTCGTGCTTATTTACATTTTTTTTTTTCGTACAAATTTATACTGAAGGCAACTAAAGTTGCTTTTTCCTTGTTGTAACTTATTAATTGCTAAAAATTTGAATATTTAATCTATTGAAAGCATGATTTGTGTAATCCTAAGAAAAGTTTGCAAAAAAAAAAAAAATTAAATTTTTGAAAGTTTGAAAGTATACCGATACCTTGTCAAATTCAAATGTAACTTTTCATGAATTTCTCTGTAAATCTTTATTAAAGAGAGTTATAATATCAATTGCAGATTTCTTGTGAATTGATCTCCAAGCATATTGAAAGAAAAGATTTTTATAAGGATTCGCAGAAAAAGAAAAGGTTCATCGATTTCTAAGAAAACTTATTGTTGGAGTTCCTAGAATTGCTTTACTTTTGATAATGAAAAAAATGCAAAGGCTTTGATATTTTTACATATCTCTCCAGATACAAAAAAATTATTGCTCTTAATATGCATCTCGTAAGGCAAGTTACGATATTATATAACCGGAATAATCCAATAAGTAACCTAAATTTCAATCTTTGTGTATATCACTTTGATACTGTACTAAATATATTTTTTAACTTTGCACTTATTCTTCAATTAAAGCGTATTGGATTATTATTATCAAGCTCAAAAAGCAGAAGAATAAAATGAAAAATATGCATAAAGTATTCGTTAAATCTTTTTGTCAGATATGAGTCCAGTTCCGGTACTATTATTATAAAGATTTTAATGATTTACGTAAATGAAAGTTCAAAATGATCGATTGATAAAAAAAATAATAATAAGCTCGTTTCCATATAGGTCAAGATTTTCATTTACATGACATGTATGCAGTGTCCCTTCACAGAGTAATTCAAAATACATAAATGATTACTGGATTTATTAAATTTTAAGGAGTGCTTTAATATTGTTGTTAAAGTGAAACTTCATTGACTTACCTATTTTTATTACCAAATTGGATTTTGATTGTAATTTTTTTATTTGTGGATGTTGTTTTATATGATCATTCAAGAATTTATCATGTTGAATTCCGAAATTCATTATACGTGCGAACCAATTAATCCATAAACTTTTTAAAGAACTTTCATGGTCAATTTCATTACTTATGAATTAATTGACGATTTCAGTTAAAAAACGTACTTATTTACAAAAGTTACTAAAAATATAAAGTATATAAAGTATATTTTATTGAATTTACAGAATTTTAAGATTATATTACATTTTGTTTTAATTAATTTAATTAATTTATCAAGCTGGTAAAGTGTCTTGACCAAAACCCTCCATCCTAATAACCCCGAAATACAACGTTCATGCATGTCTTTAAATAACAAATATAATACCATTCTTTATCTTTATATACTTGAGCAATTCCATCCTTATTAGTATAAGTTATGTGAGGACCGAATTTATAAAATGCATCCTTAAACCATACTGGAGTGAAATAAGGCTTGGTCCCAAAATTTTCTTTATTTACATTTTGATCAGTAAAATCATCGGTACGAATCATTTCCCAAAATTCTCCTAGTTCTGAGAGCGATTCGAAATCAAATTTCGTCAAGGTGGGTAATGAAGGATCAGGATTTTCGACACGTGGTGAAATTGATCCATTGTCGTTTTCCGGTGATGGTGTCGGATGTGTTATAACTGAATACGTGGTGAATATTATAAGAACAAAGATAATGGTGAGAATTGATGGTTTATGATTATTATTATTTTTCATTTTCATGATAAGTTATAATTTTTCCTTTAAAAAAAAAAAATATTTAATTTTTTTTATTTTATGAATATTTTTTTTAAGAAAGTCTCTCGATCTCATTAAATACCATTTCTATTAGGAATACAAGTTGTTAACACTAACTAAGAATGGATATACAATCGTACAAAATCTTAGTGTAAAACAAGTATAAATTGAGAGACAAATTGCATAAATGATTGAACATTACTATATTCGTTTCGTCTTCTGTAGATCTTTTAACGCCACCATAAGAAATATGTAGTGAAATGAGAGACACTTTATAATTATATAATTGGAACTGTGGAGAATCAAAATTCGAATCTAATGATGTAATAATATAGGGGTCCTCTCATAATATGTTGTCTATAAATTAAAATACGATGGACAATTTTCATTCAGTTAAATTTCAAATTGAATGAACAAACAATCATTTTTTTTTTTAAATAATCATTTTACCCCCTAATCAGATATCCAGAATTTCCAATCTGTGCATCATATAAAGTTTTAGGATAATTCCTTTGTTTGTATGCGATTCTTTGTTACAACTTCAAATCAAATAATCGAAATCATACTAATTATAAAGTCTGAATTATTATCTCTATTTGGTTCTATTTGACGCGTTGTACAATAGCTGTATTACTGATAACAACAGGGTTTATTTACTATGATCGGGTAAATTCTTTTTTATTATATCTATTTATTACCAATTCCTGGACCATTAAAAGTTACACTTTAACCATTGTTAACTTTTAAAAGCTTTAATATATAAAATTACTTTAAAAGGTAAGACTATTATTACATTCGAATTAAAATGAAAAAAATTTATATGGGCGGATTTCCAAAAATTAAATTGCGGACGTCACAATGTTCCTTAAACATTTTGAAATTTAATTCATTGATTTAATTTATTCATTTTATTTTATTTTATTTTATTAAAAAAAACGTGATTGCGATACGGTCACGGATCATCTTGGTGTTACATCAAAAGTTTTTAAAAACCATACATACAGTATCTTCACGATAAAAAATTCACAATCATGACCTATTTCCCCTATAGAGTCGATCAATCATTTTCATTTTCTTTTCAGTATAGAGAAATTTGTTCATATGTAAATATAGATATTACAAATTCGATTCTTTTATATGGCCCTTCTGGAACAGGTTAATTAATTTATCTTATAGTTTGATTTTGAATTCTTTTCGTGAATTATTATAATTGATCAAATTTTTGTAGGGAAATCGTTTGCTGTTCAAAGTTTAAGTTCAAAATATAAAACAAAGGTAAATTAAGCGTTATATAAGTATGAATGCTATTATGGACCGATATTTCTATTGAACGTATATGATATTGGTAATATTTAACGTTAAAACAAAAGAACGAAGAATTTCTTCTCTAAAAAACTTTTCACGTCTGCATTTATGACATTAGCTGTCGCATTAGTCCTAATGTCTGAACTTTAACACATTGATTTGGATGGGCGAAGACCGATATATTGAATCTTATGTAATTAATTATGTATTTATTTTTAGTTATTTACTCTTACAATTGGTGATTTGGCTGCTGAATTTCCTGCTGAACCAGAAAAAGGATTAAGGCATTATTTTAATCTTGCTTATAAAAATCAACCAAGCGTATGTATGTGTACGATGTACGCATAGATTTGAAAATTCTTTTGTCAATTTAAACGAATTGATTTTACTAAATTTACTATTATTATTATTATTATTATTATTTTTACAAGTTTTATTAGAAAATATAGAATTAATATTTCCATTAGATAGTCAACCTTTGCTTTCGTTTTATTTTCGTGAATTATTTAATACGTGGATTAACAATGAACATCGTATTCTTATTGTAAGTTTCTTTTATCATATATGCTTCATATTTATTGTCATCATATCAACTTAAAATATCGACTTTAGGTTGGAACTTCGACGAACCATTCACGAATCAATCCTATTATCCGAACAATATTTCAAGTAAATCATTTTTTAAAAATACAAAATTTCATTCTTGATAGACATATGCCTAAATTTCAATTATTTATATTAGGATGAAATTGAATTTAGTATTCCAAAACCGATTCAAAGATTTGAAATTTTAAAATTTTGTGCCATGGATTTAAATCTTGAGAAAGATGTAAATTTAAAAGAAATTAATGATAGATGTCACGGATATATAGCAGCTGATGTTGCAGCGTTATGTAGAATGGCTTTAGAACAGTGTGATATCAGAAGCATTCAACAAACAGGTTCTTTAATTCAGAACATTACACCGTGATTTAAAATGTTAATTCTTATGAGATTTTTTTTTTTCTTAAATATATATATAGCCGAACCCGGAAATTTGTTGATTTCGAATGAAGATTTTCAAAAAGGTTTCCAAAATATTAGAATAAGCAGTTTACAAGAGAAGGCCAGTGTAAAAAAAGTTGATTCTGTTAAATGGAGTGATATTGGTGGTTTAGATTATGTTAAAGTAATCATCATATTTAAATATTTCTTTAATGATTTTATATTAATTGATTCATCAATTAATTGTATTTAATATGTAACTTTCATGTAGAGAACGCTGGAGGAATCTGTTATATGGATATATAAACATTTCGATGCATTTCAACGTCTCGGAATTAAAGCGTCAAAAGGCGTCCTTTTGTAAGCTATACAAGTATCAAGTTATAATCACGCGTGTTATTATCAAAACCTAATGATTTTTTAAATAGATATGGACCACCAGGAACCGGAAAGACTTTATTAGCAAAGGCAGTTGCGACGGAATCATCAGCTCATTTCATGCCAATATCGATACCAGAATTAATCAAGAGTGAGGTAATATAATAAATTTTTTTTTTTGAACTTTAAAACTGGAAAGGTTACGCTAACCTTTTTATGAAATTAGGTAGGTGAATCTGAAAAGGCCATCGCAAATATTTTTCGAATCGCGATCCAGTGTAGTCCTTGTATCATTTTTTTGGATGAATTGGAGGCTATATTCGGTAATAGGGATTCAAGTGGTTTTTTAGGCAAAAAGGTAACAAACAAATACGTATTTTTAAAAAAATAATTATGTAGAATATTGGATAAAAACTTTACTTTCTTTATCTTTAGTTGGTTTCACAACTTTTACTAGAATTAGATGGATTGAATGCAGTCGATCAAGGAGTTGTGATCCTTGCTGCAACTAATAATCCAGAAGTTATCGATACTTCTCTTTTAAGGCCAGGTAAGTTGATTGGATATAAATTAAATTTATCCTATTTGGCAATTCCTAACTTTATCTTTTTTTTCAGGTCGCCTTGATAGACATGTTTATATTAAACCTCCAACTTCAGAAGAAAGAATATCCATCCTTAAAGTATTAGGGAATAGAATGAATTTTGCTCAAGATATGAATCTTGAAGAAATTGCTCTAAAAACTGAACATTATACTGGAGCTGATTTAAAATCGTTAATACAGAAGGCCGCTTTTTTAGCATTTAAACGGTATCGTCATAATAAATCAATAACTGAGGTATGTTTAACGTCGTTCAATCCAAGCACGCATTATTTGAATAATCTCATAATTTACTCATAACTCTTGTTTTAAATGTGATAGAAATATATTTGTTACGATGATGTGTTAGAAGCAATCAAGAAATTTAAATGTTCAGTTTCTATTGATCAACTTGAACAATATCAAAGATTTTCTAAATCCTTGAAATAATAATTTATGTTATAACAACAACAACCAGCAGCTTATTGTGATAAAAGTATGAATCAAATAATGCAAGTATTCTACATCAATAATATTTATTTATAACGATAATTAACATTCGGAGAGATTTAATTTAATTCTAGTCATTTAAAATGACAAACATTGTAACTCAAACATTGAGAAAATTGTCATAATTATCCAATAAAAATTTCACTCTCTTTCACTTTTCATTTAATATTATAGTTCAAGTAAAAAAAAAATTATAAATCAGCTCAATTCAAAATCTTAAGTTTTAATCTTGTATTAAAAGAAACGCGCTATCTCATCATGCATTTATTACGTCAGAAAATACGATTCTATTGACCGAGTTTCATATACATGTAAATGAATTTATTGAATATGAATAAGA
Source organism: Funneliformis geosporum (assembly GCA_946474995.1). Lineage (NCBI taxonomy): Eukaryota > Fungi > Glomeromycota > Glomeromycetes > Glomerales > Glomeraceae > Funneliformis > Funneliformis geosporum. The sequence continues at coordinate 23,139 of CAMKVN010000330.1, read as the reverse complement.
AAATTTGTGAAATAAATTTATTAGTCCGGAGCGTAAGCGAAGGACTATATTTCTAGACACATTGACTCAAGATGTGAAGAGATGTCCCGTTGTCCTCCCGCTCAAACATTGAGTCGATACGTGATTGGTTACTTGCTTCGACTTAGCAACGGTCCCCGTTTCCTAGTATTACTTTATAGACAAAAGAGCTAGTATCACGATGCTGTATTAACCATGCGTGTCTAGTAGAATACTAAAATAATGTTTTATCACGACGTCTTATTTGTCATGATAAGGGAACGTTCAATGTATAGAAGGTAGACATGATCGAGAAATTTTCCGCTCCATCAAGAAGTCAAAGGTATAATGTCTTATCAAAAGGAAAAAGCGATCCTTGTGTTTTGAACCGTCGACCATATACGATGCTTGTTAGTCTGCCGGTTTAATTATGTGATCCATCATAACTAATCTCTTGACAAATTTTCAGGATAATTCAGGCCAAAAGTTTGTTATGAAGAGAACTAGCAGACTGTTAACAAATGAAAGCAGAAACCAAAATCATTGATGTCAAGGAGGCATGATTAAAGTCGGTAAACACATTGCCATTTTTATGTTTGCGTTATCCCATAAGATTTCCAAAATCTTAGAAATAGGAAAGCAGTAACACATATCAATCAAAATGGTAGTGATAAAATATACTTCATATGAATTTCTCTGAAACTGAACGACATCCTTTTCCCGAGAAGGACGACATATAATCCCCTAGGTTGCGCGACAGCAGAAAAGTATGTAAAATGCAATACTGAGGAACGACACTAAGATTATATCTCTCTTAGCTTGCCGATTTATAGATAAAACATAAATTGATGTCTAGTAGTAAATTTATAGGCTCTTTGATAAAATATGTCAATTCTGGCGGATCTTTGGAATTGACACTTCGGACCTTTGGGAAAAAAGACGGATTCCTTGGCAAGATGAAATATATATGTCAAAATGATCACTTTTGATATCAGGGATCAATTAATTGGCATTTCCGTCATCCATGTAGCAAGCCTCCTGATAAATTGACAGAATGCCGTATCAAAGCCCTAAGAAGGAATTTTTACATAAAAATGCTTCGTTTTCGCTCTTAGTATATGATAGAATTTGAAAATTTTTGATGAAATTTCTGAATCATTTTCTTTAAATGTCTTCCAAACTTATCCATCATATATGTCAGCCAATATATTATCAAAACATTTTCTATCGGCCTAATGACATAGATAATTTTCGAAACCTTGTCGACGAAATATAACATCGAGTTGTTATCGAATGCTGGCAAATGGATAAATTAATTTTGGTTGAACAAAATTTGAATTATCCATTTTGTGAGACAATGGTGTATTATAAGGCCGTAACCTGCAAATTGATAAATTCAGAAATTCGACGTGATTGCATGTCATAATCAATAAAGTATCATTCTGTCGAAAGTTTATCACTTCATCTTTGTTGTAAAGTTTATAACATTTTGTACAAGATACGAAACTATGAAATCGGTCTTTGAGACCAAGCGATTTTTTTGTTAAATAAAGAGTACTTGGAAATCTGTTAAACTTATCACCACTGGTTTCAGTTAGAACTAATTTCATAAATTTTATTAGAGAATCTATTGCAATCTCAGGTACGTTGAATCTAATTCAAAAGTTCATTATTCATAATAAAATCCATGCAAATTGATCATCAATTGTTACTTCCTCTTCTTCATTTTGATATGGTTCATATTTTGGCGGCGAATAATCTTTAAAAATTTCAGAAATAAGTAAATCATCCAATTCACTTTCGTCTTCACTCATAGGAGATTCGATATGTCATCTTTCGTTATGTTCATAATTATCGCTTAAAGAAGACTCAGTATGTTGTTCATCTTCAGAGTCACTCAAATCGTCAGTAACTTGTGGATGACTTATATACCTTCTTGTACGCCTTCGAGGTAAATTTGGTAATTTAGGATGACAATCAGTCATTTCAATTCTTGAAGTTTGTGATTTATCATCAATCATTTCACTTCTCGAAGTCTATAATTCGATTTCGGCAGGTGATCCAGTATCAAGTATCAATTTGTCAAAATTCGGAAATAATTGTTCAATGGCAGAATCGCTACAAATTGTTGATGAATCACTTGTCGATTTATGAAAAAGTTTGGTCTGATTTAGAACTAATTTTCTATTACACTAGTTACAATAATAAGAAACCTTGTTATCTTTTTTTATTCGAGATAGTTGTTTTGTCGGCTTATTACCAATGATATTCAAAATAGACCTATTTCTTGTTATCTTGAAAATTTAAAATTGCTGTTTTTTTGTCAATGTCAATGAACGATTTATATATATAAAAATGAAACAATTAATATAGATGCTATGGTGGAATAATAATTAAATTAGTATTCGCATAATAATCGACACCTGCATTATAATCGAAACTTAAAACAATAACCGCATAATAATCAAAATTTAAAGCATTATATTTTAAAACTTAAAATGATGATCACATTACAATTGTATCATCGCATTATAATCAAAATTTGAATCAAATACCGCATGATAATCAAAATTTTTAAGAATTATCACATTATAATCAAAATTTAAAATTATTATCGCACATTACATTGAAACTTAAAAGAATAATTGCATTAAATCGAAACTTAAAAGAATATCGCATTATAATCAAAATTTGAATCAATTACCGTATGGTATTATCGCACATTACATTGAACTTCACAAATAACATTTCAAATCTCTTTTGACTAAAAAATTTTTACACCTTCTTACAAACAATATTTCATTTATCTTTCGCTAAAAATAATATTTCGTCTCTCTTTTACATACATCGTTTTCCCACTTTTTTCACAAATAATATTTCGTCTTTCTCATTTTCTCACTTTTATCAAATAATATTTCGCCGCAAATATGACTAGAAATATGGGTCAAAAAAAGGCTGCAGCAGTACGTCGTCAACCACCACGCCACCAGAAAGTGACGCATCAATAAGAAACTCAGGGAGTAACAGAAATTCAAAGTAGCCAAGAAACGGCAGATACTTCACGTCGGCAGGTTCCAACAACAACTTCAATACCTTTAAGTAATCAAGAAATACGTCGGCAGGTTCCAACAACACCTTCAATGCCTCTTAGTAGCAAAGAAACACGTCAGCAGATTACGAAAACAACCCCTCTTAGTTGCCAAGAAACACCATATCGACAAGTTTCAGCACTAAATCTAAGTAGTCAAGAAACATCAAATCGGCAGGTTCTGGCAACTAAAAGTCAATTAAAAATACTGAAATCTTCACGTTGGCAGGATCTGGCAAATGAAGGACCATTCAAATTATTAGTGCTATCAAATATTTCCAAAGAAATTTGACCTCAATCTCCAACTCGACCAGGTGGAGATTATGATGTTTCGCTTAATTACAGGATTGAAGACAAATATCAACATGGCAAAACTTCAACTGCTGGTATGGTTAGAGATACCATTCTGAAAGCTGATAACTGGGATCTGCAGGTATCATCAGCTTCCTATCAGTGAATAACCAAAAGGTCTTCAACACATCAGCAAATAGGTGATGAAAGACGTTATGACAAAGAAGTAACGAAAGGAGTATAACTCCTTATCGTCGACAATTCGACATTTCTCAAGGTGACGAATTTTGATATACTCCATATCAATACACACAAGATCATGGATTAAGACATGACGAAAGGAGTGTAACTCCTTATCGACTAAGAAGGTGAGAAGCTTCTTCTGGAATAACCGATTCTTCGCTGAGCGAAGGTAAGTGTAATTTATTGCAAAAATTTAGCCGATATATATTTTTTAATCAATTTATTGTTAACTTTTCTATAAAAAAGCATATTTACATGGAAGAATCGATGAGTTGAGCAGGCAACTTAGCAATGCAAATGAAGAATTAAGACGTAAAGATGAAGAATCAGATGATGATCGTTGAGGAAAGTGAACTTGACACAGTAGCGCTAAAAGTGATGAAGAGGGGTCTTACAACAATGACGCGGCCAGGTTCATTTAAAATTTCTTCTGAATTCTAATTAAAATAACTTTAATTCTAACCGAATTTTAATCAAATATAACTGACATCAATTAAATTATCTTAAATTGGCTTTATTTTTTTTATAATTTAGATTGAAATGAGAACGATTTTAAAAACATTGCCAAATCATCTCAAAATGAGATACGATCTTAAGTTCAGCAGTGAAAAAAATACTGAAATATTATGATAAGTAATACCACATCTCGTTAAAGCCTTAAAAGATTCAAAATAACATACAAATCAGAGATTGGCTTAGCTCGCTTTACAGGCATCGATGAGTTTAGTTATTATGTAAACAACGCGATACTTTATTTCATAATAATTAGCGATTACATAAAAATAATTGTACCAGTGAGGTAAATATAATTGAAATTGATTTTTTTTTTGAGAAAAATAAACTTCGATTAACATTTGATATTTTAATATAGAAAAAGGCCAGAAGGATTAAAGGTGACAATTCATTTTTTGATTTAAGTGATGAGAGAGTTTTGAAATATGATAAGAAAGAGTTATTGAGGATCTTGGAGGATAATCGTTATCATTTTCCTGAAGATTTGGTGACTGATTCAGAAGAAATAGAAACACGAACAATTAATGTTTATAACCCAAGCTGGAGATCAGATGAGATTCGATACTTTTTTAGAAATTTATTTATAATTTTTGTTAAAATTTTAACTAATTCTGATATTTAATTTTATTAGTTGAGATCGCTGTTGCGAGAGGTCGACTGTCATGCGTTCTCGCTGCAAATCACGCAATTAATGAGAACTCGACATTATAGTGATGATTTTGCGATACATATTTGATACTATCAAAACGTTTTTGACTGGACATTTGTAAATCAAAATACTCCAGCAAACACTGATTTTTCAGCACCAGCATCCGAAGTTGAAAGTGAAGATGATGATATTGAAGAAGAAGAATAAATTCAGCATATCATAATTTATAACGAATTTTATTTGATTCTTAGTTTATTTTATATATATTTGTATTATTATATTTTATAATTATTTTTTATTATATATTTTATTTTATATTTTAAATTAATAAACTATTTGTTATTTATTCAATTAAATTACATTATTATAAAATAAATAAATCGTCAAAAAATACGAAAATAAATCGTCTAAATATCAAAAATTTTATTTCGCCGATTTTGTGATTACTTATAACCGAAATATTTCTGAATTTTTTATTAACAAGTCGAATTTTGTTTGTTTTGTTAGTTGAACGAATTTAAGCCGATTTTATCAAACATATAGCTGAAATATTACCGAACTTTTTATTAACAAATCAAATTTTATTTGTTTTGTTAGTTGAACGAATTTAAGCCAATTTTATTAAACATATAAAACAACTACCAATCATTAATGTTAAATGTTTTTTGTGTGGCATGGAAATGGGTAACTTCAACTATAACTAAAAATGCCAATTGTTTTGGCAATAATCAGTAGAAATTAGAATATATTTTGGCCAACATTCGGCACTTTTAAAAAGTGATGAAATGAATTATTTCGACTAGTATAAAAAAAACTCTTTCTTCTCGTTGGATTTTTTCCAAGAATTTTTACTTTAAAAAAGTGTCCATTCAATGGCGGCCGCAGCTTAGCCTGTAAACAAAACAAAAAACCCCTCCTTTCAAAAATATTCCTCTCTTTGTTCCTCACACCACTCTTCACATAAAAATTTTCGAAATAGTCTAAACCGTGTTGTTTTTTGTTAAAATATTTTTTCTTCACCTCTTTTCAAAAAATTTTTTCCATTTTTTCTCTTTTTCTTTTTTTGCCTACAAAAAGTGGACATTAAGGAGTATCCCAACTGACGATCATGATCGACATACTTTGGATAAACAAATCTCACGTGATGACACCTTTCCCCTTCCTAAACAATATACTCTCTTTTGATTGGCCTCTGACTTTCTGCAGATCCTCTATCATCAAAGGTCACATGCAAATTTAGCATTATTCTACTTTGGTATTTCTGGACGTCGTCTATTTGGAGTGATGGTAGCTACCATTTAGTCTGGTATTTTTGTTGGTCTTCACGAGTTTGAAATAGAACCACAGTTTTCCTTTGTTATCAAGATCCTTACTCAGTGTAAGTTTGCTTCATCTAGATCCATGCCTCCCTAGTAACCAGGTAAAGGATATAGGTTACTATCTGTAGATATCTTGTAGAATTTTCGTAGTGGATTCTATGTGATATTTTTCTGTACTTATGAATCTAAAAATATGAAGAGCCTCTGTTTGGACCTTTTTTGGACGCATCCTCTTTGGTCAGGTGATCGTTATATCCGGAATTAACTGGACATTTAGATTTTTTATAGAGTCATGTTTAATTGTTTGTAAATTTCTATTTGTACCAATTCCCTACTTCAGGTGTTGTTTTTAGTTTTAGAATTTTTTTTTTGAGGGAAGTTAGGGTTCAACAGACATGTAGAAATTAGATGCTTTTTGACACTTTATTACCACCCCCTTCGGGGGTGGCAGTGATCAGTCGACTCAAATGAGTTTGAAATAGAACTACAGGGGGTAAGTCACGTATTTTGGTATTTTTTTTAGAATCTTTTTATTTTCTTCAATGTACAATACAAATAAAGTACTGCGGCTAGACTGCATCGTTAACAATTAAAAAAAAATTATTTTGACTAGTATGATACATCAAACAAGAGGGAACTGCAAGAATGAGCTCAAAACAGCTGGCAAGAAATAAAATGGAAAAGCAAAAACTTTATTCAGAACTATGTTTTTAAATTATTACAAACCCAATTCAACCTCATCCTCTGACTTTTTTTTTATAACAAAATTCCATAAAAAATACGCTAAAGCTACCTCCAGAACCTTCAGAACCTGAACCTCTAGAACCTCTTCCTATATCCACTCTTCCACAAAATGCAATAGTACAAAAACGTTTGCATGAAAATCTTTAAAAAAATAAAGCTGATTTATATGAATACAACAACCTATTAAGAGCTACCACATCATTGAAACTTCGTTCACAATTCATCTCAAAAATCAAAAAGCTTGAGGAAACAATTGTGTTGGAAGAAAAGAAGCTCAATAAACTAAGGGATAACACAGAAGCTCAACAATGAACTCGAAATAAAAATGAGAAAAATTAGATAAAGAGAATATTATCGAAATGTAGATAATGCACTGGGTCATCAATCATTCTTGTTAAATAATCCTGAACTTTTAAATAAAATGCATAGCAGTGTTAAGTTTGACACTGCAGACCACAAAAAGCGAAAGGAAACAATTAAAGTATGGATCATTAAACATCTTCACGAGGAAATGAAGGAGAATTACAATATTTATATGGTGAAATCAACAATGCAAAACTATTTGCAACCCAAATATTCAATAATAAAAGAGGCTTAAAGACATCACCACCCTACACAAATCTGTTTAGCAGCTGTTGAGAGAAACGAAATAAGTAATCATATAGATGAGCATTACTGTTTGGTTTAAGTCAAAAGTGTAAAATCATTTGTATCAGCTTTTCCTAAGGATATTGTATTAATTTCACAAGATGACAAAGCTAAGGTACTTATTTGCAACCTTTTTTTTTAATATTATATTTCAAATGTTTAATTCTCAAAGTTTTGTAGGTTTCTCTTAGTATAGCTGCAGTCAGAAGAACATTCAAGGCTGTTCAAATAGCAAGTGAACCAGTATCTGTCCCAACCATGATTTTCCTAAAGCTTCAAAGCATAAGCTAATTCCATCCGTCTACCTAATGATTAATCCTTTCAACACACTTCATTACGCTCTGGAAAGATGCGAATTTTTGTCTGTCCAGAGTATTTTTTGGATACAAACTGTGAAATACATATGGTTGACCTTATGTCAATCACAAAGGAAGAGTCTTTTAACGAATTTACACATTATAAAGGGGTTGTGAAACCTTTTTGGTGTTTGTTAACCAATAGTGATCCAGATGAAAATCCACAATTCCTTGCGAATATCTCAAAATATTTATTGCTTTTCAAAAAACTTGACTTGGATTATCTTATTATTCGAACAAATGCACCGGGACAGTCTGCTTATAGCATTACTTTCTGGTAAATTGGCAGGTATCAAATTAAATGCATTCACATATAGGAACTATCTCAGAAATATTAGTGGAAAAGTTGCTGTCGTGAATGAAAATCTTAGACGTCGTAACTTTAAATATGCGGGAAAGCATCTATGTGAACTTTGAGAGCGTGACAATATCAATGGTTATCCAGTTATTACCACATATATTGAGAAGTATGATCAATTGGATTTTTTAAATATAAACGAAGAATCATAGGATTAGATTGATAGGTATAGCCAAATTTGCAAGTATTCTCTTGATCTAAGAAAGTGTGAGAATCAAAATTGTTGCAGGCAACCACGCATGTCTGAAATTCATAATCTTTTATCCAAAAATAATGGGTTTTTACTATCCGTCATACAAAGCCTTGATGGTCATTTTTTAAATATAATTCATATTTTTAGAATATTTTAAAAAGAAGTTACCAGGCTATGATGAACATTGTTCTAGCATAACTCCGGATTTATATTACAATCTCATATGTTAAAAATGCTTTAAATATTTTCTATCAAAAGTGTTTTTACAACATCATATTAAAACAACTCATCTGAAAAAAAAAAAGTGAGAATTAATGATAAAAAATCTGAAAATTTACCACAAAATGATGAACTCAGTAGTCATATGAAGGATATATATACAAAGGAAAATGGAAACAATAATTCACAGAATCAACAAAAAAAGATAAAAAAAAGTAAAAGCAAAGTAAAGGGTTTGCAATAACAAAACTCAATAGTAAAACCATAGGAGCAAAATTATCTTACATTTAATATCAATAATTTTTAGTTTTAATTTTTTTTTTTTTTTAATAATAAAGAACAATACAACAACTTTAAATTTTAATTAATTGTTCTATTTTTTACTATTCTATTTTTTTTTTCTTACAGAATTTAAAAGTTTATTTTATTAAATTTTCACACTAAATTTAAACTAAGATTTTTACTATGCTATTTTTTTTTCTTACCAAAAAATTACAAAATTTTAATATAAAGTTTATCTTTTTTATTAAAATTCATTTTGTAAATTTTTGTTATATTAAAAAAATTTTTTATAAATAAATGTATTATAAAAAAAATTTATTAATGCATGTTTTATATTTTAATTTATTAAATATAGTATAAATTTAAATTTAATAAATTTAACATACAGTTGAATTTTACTATAATGAATCTTTATCTTTAGAGATTACAATTTATTATAATAAGAAAATTTAGTAATATCTTACTGAATTTTAACAATTTATTCATTATATAGTGATATTTAAGGTAAGGTTACTGGATGAAATCCAAATTTAGACAGACGTCTAAATAATAAAATTAAGACTTGGTTAAATTATATTAAAATTTTATTAAAAAATCTGCAAAATTCAGAAAAAGGTAAAAACTATATCAAAGCTTATAAAAATGGCGAAACTATATTAAACACTTAGTAAAAATTTAGTGAAATTAAAGATTTAGACGTTTAGCCAAATCCAAAATGAGTTTAGACAAGCAATCTTAATGATACTAATATCCAAATTTAATATATAATTATAAGTTTAAATAATATAAAATAAATAAATTTAAATAATAGCTAATATATAATTTTTACAATTTTAAAATTTATGCAATATTTCACAGTTTTGCAATAAAAATTTTTAGTAATTTCAAACTTGAATTATAAAATTGAATAAATTAAATCAATGAATTAATCATTACTAATTTAACACTGATAAATTTTAAGTTTAATTAATACTAATTAATTCTTATATTAATTCTTATTAAATAATTATAATTTGATTTACTATATAGGTAAATCCACAGCTAAAATTTTAGCTGAATTAATAATTCAGTTTAAAATTTATTTACTTAATATCTTTATATTTTTTATTATATATTTGTAAATATTTAAATTATTAATTTATATTTTATTAAAATTTTACATATTTGTAAATATTTAAATTATTAATTTATATTTTATTAAAATTTTACAATATAACATTTTTTAATAATAATACAAAAAAAAAAATTGTTATATCTCTTAAATTTAATATAAAAATTCATTATATAAAAAATTTTTTAACAAAAATATCATTTATTATATTTGGTATAGGATCTTCAATTTATTATAAATTTTATTATAAAAATTTGTTATATTCAATTAATTTATTTAATAAAATTTTGGATTACTTATATAATTTACAATAATAAAAAGATTTTTCTGTATTTATAAATCTGTATTATATTGAAGATTTATTATATTAGACCTATTTTATTTCAATTGATGCTATAAATTTTATGTAATATAATTAGCTAAAATTTATACTTAAATTCACATCACATTCTTATAAATAATTTATATAAAAAAAGTATATAGAAATAATATGTTTAAAAATGTATAACATATATAGAAAAACAGTATAAATAAATTCATAAATATTTCTATATACTAGTAATAAAGTATAATATTTTTAAAAGTAAAAATTTATATTTTGTTAAATAAAACTAAATAAATTTATGCAAATTATGTAATTTTTTTGTAAATTCTATATATTCATTCTTATTAAATATAAACTTGCAAAAATTTATTATATTTAAAAGAATTTTGATAAAATTTATTAAATTTTAATAACAAATTTATAATAATTAAATAAAATATTAAATATTTAGTTATTTAAAACTAATTAAATAGATAGTCAATTGGGTTAAGGTTTAACTAATATTAACTATAAATTTCTATTTCTAATAATAATAATTCAATTAAAATATTTTAATAAAATTAAAACAAAAAAATTTGGTTTAAAAATAGGTTTTAGATTAATTTTATAGAAACTTTATTAAGCTTATTCATAAGTTTACAAGCTTGTATAATTGATTAAAATTTTAGATATCAAACAAAAAAATTTCTGAAAAAACAAATTTCAGACAGATTAAATTTTCATGCGGATTAAATTCTGTTAGATCAAAAGAAAAATTTTAATTTTATATGTTTACTAAGTTTTTTTACAAATTTAAATATTGCATTTTATTTTTTTATTAAATTGCAATAGATCTTAATCTTAATCAAAAAACTCAGATTCTCATTTTTTTTAGCAATCTTTAAATTGAATAAATGGTTTGATCGACAAATTTCTGCTATTTTATCTAAAATGAATAAAAAAGCTTGTTTGGGAATTTCGCAAAATTTTGCCGTGAATCCTAATGAAAAGCAAATAGATACTTTCTTTTTTGATGGTTCAAAATTCATCGCACAGAAGAAAATTATCGAGATTACCTAAAAGACAGAAAACATCATGTGTTTTATTTACGATTTTCAACTTACTTATTTCCTAGACGAATTTCACATTAGATCGCAAAAACAAAGTCACATAAGAATAAAATTCTGGTGAATAAATTTTTCTTTATCTAAAGTGAATAATACACTTCACGCAAAATAAAACAATCTGAAATCCACTTTGATATCAAGCGAATTTATTTCCGAGATTTCCTTTTCAGACGGAAAAAGAAAAAAGAATAAGCATTATCATAATTCGACTTCTGCAATTTATGCTGAAACAGCGCCGAAGAAAACCTCACTCGAATAGAAAACAGATACTAAATTGATAAGGAAGATTTAACGCGTCAGATTTATTTTTTCTTTTGATTTTAATTCAAGAACAAAAATAAATTTTTGTAATATTTGGGGTAACACAACATAAATTTACTTACTTTCATTCTTTATTAATAATATAAGAAGAACCGATATAGAAGAAAAAGATCCGATGATAATTGAACTCATCGAGAGGAGCTTGTAGAGTTGCGTTAATCACTATTCAGCAAATTATATTGATTATAATTTGAAAAATAGTTCGTCTTAATCAACCTAGCTGACCTCAAGAATTATGATAATATTTTTACGATCTTCCGGCTAAGCTCATTCCAATGAACACGTGCGAGAGAGTCAAGGACAAGAAAGACTGTCCAAGCCGATAAATATAAAGCACTTTCCTCGACAAAATGGTACGTACGATTTATAGTATATTAAGTATAAAGGAAGTGATGAAAGACGAGATAGATATAAAAAAAAGAAGTCCTTCTTGCTTAGTAAGTTGTTACATCTACTTCTTATACTCATAAAAATTCTAAAAATTCATATATTGTATATGAAGGAACAATCAAAAGTTTGACAACAAAGAACCGGCTAATAAGATGGACTTTTTACCTTATAAATGGACGGTTTGCTATTAAAACCACGTTACGATCATAAGATTACTATGTCTCGTGACTCGATTTTAATAGCAAAACGACCCAAATGTTCAAAAATCCACGTTAACCATTAGCCAAGAAATTTATGAGGTATTTTGTATTTATTTATTAAATGAAGGGCATTATTAGTAAATATCAATTAAACTTACATCTCTCTTCCTATTTTATGGTAGATTCAAATTTCTTAATAACACCTAATTTGATGTATTTTTCAATCACTTCCATGTTTCCTTCTTTAAACACCAAACTCTTTGTCTTGTATCCATTAATAATAATGAACGAAAGTGATTTTTGCGGAATACGATTTGCCAAACTCGTAAAGAACGAATCTAATTCTTTTGGAAATAATTCCGAATGTGCACCATAACCATAATATAATTTTAATTCATGAAAACCTTTTGGTGAATATTTTGCGACCATCTCCAATAATTCTCTCTCATTAAAGCAGTCATCATAACATTCAACTCTGATACTTTCCAGCTGTTTACAATGATTCAAAATTACTTTTAATGGACCTAATTCATTATCCGAAAAGATAGTACCTAGCGATTTCAGATTGGGGCACGATTTAACTATAGCTAAATTCAAAGAATGATTGACATTACAGTACTTTAGCTCAAGCCTTTCTAAGTTTACACCATTGTTCTCCAAGAATTTAGTCAAATATTCGTGCTTTGGAAGTCCGTATTTAAATTTTAAAATATGTAATTTCGGAAAGATGACGCCACGCAACTTTTCAAAACCTAAATAATTACAATCATCAAAGGCTAGAATAAGTTCTTGTAAATTTGAGAAATGAGCAATAAATGATAATGGTATGCCACATTCATCTCCGTAAAGAGACAGCTTGATTAAAGTATTAGGAAGGCCTGCTATTGATGGAATTATAATCATATCCGTCAAATCCTCACAACGAGATTTGATTATGCTTAAATACTTTAAATTTCGCTGAACGGAAATCAAATCTGTTACACCATTTGAGATAAATTTTAAAAGTCCTATATTTAGAGATTGTATATTATGACAGATTTTGGATAACTGGTGAAAAAATACGGAATGGATATTTGAATTGCAATTTAATTCCGCAAGGTTCTTCAAACAATCTATTGCCCCAGGGTAGGAGGTAAATGGAATATATTTGATGTAGCTTGCACTGGAGTAAAAGTTTAGTTTCTTCAAGGATATTTTGTTCATAAACATTTTAAATATTTCTTGTGCGACAACTACCCGTGTAAGAGCAGGTGGATCGTCTTCAAATACATTATTGATTTCTTCACCAATTTTATTTATTTGAAGAACCTTGATAAAGGTAATGTAATTAAATAGTGGAGGTTTTGAGGTAGGGGGTGAAATGATGATTTCATTTTTGAGCAAGATTTCTTTTGACTCGATAGGAAGGCAGGCAATTAAAGTCCTACAATTCCAAATGCTTTTCCATAAGATTTCGACAGAGACTTCACACCAAAGACGATTCACTAATAAACATGAGTATAAGGTAACCTTATCTTCAAAATCTTCCAAATATTCAAAAATTTCATTCAAGCAGTCAGCGGGAAGTTGACAAGGCATTTTGATTATTAATTAGACCAGATTATTTAATGTGTAAATTTTTTTTTTTTTTAAAGAATAAAAATGTTCAATGCGTTCTGAAAGGCATGAAGACTGAAAGAAGTTATGCAAATTAAAACAAATAGAGCGATCATCGTATATTTTAGGAAGTTCACTATCAAAAAAGCTGTAGTGGGTGACGCAAGAAGAACATTCCACGAGTCAACATATCCCCCGCCTGTTGTGGCGCCGAATTTTGTGAAAATTGGAACGAACCGTCAAGTATTTATTATGTTGACGATCGTCAGATACTTATCAATTATAACGAGGTACAAATTTTAAATATAAATTATTTTTAATTTTTAATAATCAATTCAGGATGCAGGCTGATTGTTGTGATACATTGAAACACGTTCTAATCGTGTCGTTCAAACGAAAGACAAGGCATGACAAGATTGCAATGGTCTAAATTTGTGTGATAGATAGACATTTGGTTAGTTACACGTTATGATTATAATTCCTTTATTTGATTCATTTTGAATTAAATTCAAGAGATACAGGTTTTTAAGGCAATTTCTAAGGCATTTATTTAGAAGATTCAATTATAGAACATTTTCTCTCAAGGATATTTATTTAATTTTTAAGTTCCAAGTAACCTGAAATTTTCTGGATCTAATAATTAGCAAATCAAGCTCAAACTAGTTTCTTACATCTTTGTTTTTATTATAATATATATATTGATATTTGAACCTAAAGATTTGTAATCGTGATGCCAATTTTTATTATTATTTATTTGCTGCGCCAAACACTTGCAAACAAATCATCAGGTGATTGATTTTCAAATAAAAAAAAAGATAAACGAAAGAAGTCGTTAAAAGCCTTTTAGGCTGATAGTGGCTTTGATAATCAAAGTTATGGCTTTAACATTAAGTTCATCCATTTTAAATCAAGGTGAGTGGTTTGGGCGTTTGTTAGGTTTAAAGTTACGGTTCGCATCATCCTAAATTGGCATTGATTGACTACACATTTTACTTTGTACAACCAAAAAATAAATTAAGTTCTGAGAAACATGATGGACAAAGTAAATTTATAAACTTTCAAATTGTGAACTTTGAGCAAAGTGCCACTAAAGATGAAAATATTTAATAATGTCGTTAATCGCATCGCAGGATTCGATGACACACCGAAAGATCATACAGATTTAATGAAATGAAATGCATAATATACTGTATATGCATTTCCGATATCAATGCGATAAGGTTCATCAAATACTTTAACATGAAGACCTAGTCCTCGCAATGTTTTTATAAAGAAAATTGTTTGATGCAAATTGATGCAGGATTATATTGGATGAAGAAAGCATCACATTTTCATACAATTTCTATTAAATCTATTTCTTGAAAAGAATTAAATCATACTGTTCGATTTTCTAGTTTTCATGATATTTTTATGAGCAATGGGCATTTTTATCGAGGAAGAAAAACGATGGATCAAATCTCGAATAAAATATTTTTTTTTAGGCCAGGCTCGATAAATGGATTAATCGGGCTGAATATTTCAAAGAGGACGTTATTATTTTTTTAATAATATAAATTTTCAAAATCTTGCCTTTGTACACGAAAATTTTACGGTTGATATCCTCATTCAATAAGAAGAAGCCTACAATTCCCAGGTAATGACTTAACTAAGTATCATCTTTTCGAGTTTAAATAAAATGAACAATATGATGGTTCGGATACTGTCCAGAACCATAGATGTGAATGATTAGCGAATGCATGCAAGTGAGAATAAGAACCATCCATTTCATGTCCAAACCTGGCCAAATATCCAATTACCATTAAAAATTTTATAGGAATTTGCCATTACCCTTTTAGATAAACAACTCGACCAGAGTTAGGATGATAATTGAAAAATGAATGAAAATAAATCATGTCACATCCTTCACCACATTATAAAATTATCCAATATTAATAACCAATTATTATTCAGATTAGTCATATACGTATATAGACATTCAAACTAAAAATTCATTGATTCAATAAAAAAAGTAAACTTTTTTTTTTCTTATTTAGACAAGTTTAAACCTATTGGAAATATTTTGGTAGAATGAAGAATTTTCAACCTTAAACATTTTACCATTAACTCGAAATTTTTATTTTAACGATGTTACAATCTGTTTCCTTGTAAATAACTTTTAAAATACAAATTTCGATTAGTTAATGCATTTCTTCTTAATAATGATAAACCAATTCATGCAGAAATTCAATATAGTTTATCATCTCAATCTCTTGATTGTATTTCGGCATCTTTAAATAAAGTCCGCTTGCATTACTGTGATCAGCTGTTTCTACAGTATTTCTATTTTATATTTACTTCTAAAATTGGGAACGAATAAAACCGGCGTATTAGCATAAAAGTACAATAATGATTAAAAATTATTTTTTCACATGGATTGAGAACTATTGTTTGACGCCACTGTTTGTTTTATTCTTGTTCCCCTTTGAAAATTTCATTAAAATAAAGGAAATAAAAAAGTTTTTTTTTTTTTATAACAGGTTATCGTATCGTATTTCCTTCTGCAACGCAATTTCATATCTACTATAATATTATCATTTTCTATTCAACGGATCCACGTTACAATGAACTCGCTCGAATTATTTTTTAGCAGATTATATCAATACGATATGTTAAAGCGAGAGAATGAAAGAACCGGCAATACTGAAGAAGTTGAACCTCCGAATTTCGATATGAGCTTCGATTTTGAAGATGCTCCTCCGGCAACCGTCATTGAGTTTGATGATAAAAAGAATGATAACGAAAAGATGAAGGAACTTCAAAATAGATCACCCGTTCGCAAAGTGAAATCTTCAAAACCAGTTAAAAAGGTTCCAACTAAAAATCAGGTCAAACCAAAGTTGTCGAAAGGTAATCAAAGGGTTAAGAATAATTTACGTATCGATATGGTGGGTTATGACCAAAAACAAAATTACTCCATTCGTTCGCATTCTAATAAGCGGAGAAAAGCAAGCGAATAAAATTTTTTTTTTGTCATGTCTCATCTTTAGGGGAGACGGTAGTTATTACTTGAATTTATGATCTAATAGATTAGTATGAACATACATTCTTTTCCTCCTTTTAAATTCCTCTTTTTTTAAGACTCATAAATACACATAGATATAAGTTACTTTTATTTTTTAAGATTTTAAGGATTTTTTTTTTGATATGGTAATAATAATGATAATAATATTATTAATCCAACATCTACTTATTTGATCTATAAATTATATATTACAAATTATATCTATTAGAAATATGTGGAATGATACTAGTTTTGATATTAAATTTGAACACGATGATTTCAAATCAAAAAAAAAAAGATATTCGCAGTAAATACTAATAAATTCATTTTCATTTTTTTTTTTACAATAGTATAGTACTAAAACAACTATTATGAGGTCTTACGTAATGATTTTTTAACTCTGTACGACAATTAATCTTTTATCCTTTGCTATACAATTTAACGTACAAAATGTCTACTGTCGGTACGCCTATACACTTTGATGCTTTGAGTATGAAAGTAGCTGCCTCCGTTACGATTGGATATAATAACTCTATTTACGACCTAAAGCAAGATATCTTAGAGGAAATTTGTATTCCTGGCAATGTAAAAGTCAGTTGTGCTTTTGGAGAGTACTTCTCTTATACTTGCTTACATAACGTCCAAATCCCATTCCATAAACCAAAGCTTTGTTTAATTATCAGAATTTAATAATATTTTCTACTTGGCCTCGTCTTGAGATGATTCAAGTGATTAATATTTTATTTCCGTAAGTAAGATATGCTTAATTATAAATTGATGGAATTGGAATTTGTGATATAGGATATGGATATTGGATTTAAATATAGAAGAGATATAAGCAACAATTTTAATTTTCTTAATGACTAATAATGATACAAATGTGTTAACAAACACAACACAAAAAAAATTAGGGAACCCTTTTATGACGTCCAGGGAAACAGTATTCGAGTTTTCGTTAAAGTTCCCATCGTAGCAATTGACTGTCTTTGTTTATATTTACTAATACTTTCTGAATAATTATACCTTCTTTTTTTACATCCTATAGTAAAACAAATTATCGTAGAGCAACCCGTTGTCGGTATATTGCTTTTTTGGACAATTATCCTACATATATGCAGATGATTTAAAAAGTATATCGAATAATTTTGAAAACAAACTCGATCTCATAAGAACGGATTTGGGAGACTTATATGAATTATTGGCACGTTTTGAAGTATCAAAGCACAAGGTTCAAATTATACTTCAAAATTTGAAATATTTGACCTTAAAGGATTAGTAAGGCTTGCGATACCGTGAAAATTGCTTCCATCTGTAAATGCACTGTATAATCTCATGCATTTGTTCTATCACATAGTGTTCAGAAGTGCTGGCAAATGACCTTAAAAAAAACCTTCAAGGAACTCAAATGACTTCATTTTTATTATAAATTTCAAGTCAAAATGACCTAGCTCATTTTAGAAAAAAAAAATAAAATGACCTTATAATTTGCACTTCTTAATAAAAACAAAAATGCGAGAAAAAGCTTTAAGCTTGATTCGATCACACAACTTGATGATATGGGTTCGTTTCCAGTAAAATCAAGTTATGAGGCATAGTAAATCATATGATCCGTAATGTGATTTTACTGGAAACGCTCCCATATGATAAAAATACAACAAATTTTGCAGAAAAAGCGGAATGTGCACTTTAAAAATAGACTTCTTTTGAAAGTAAGTTTTATTGGTAACTAAGTAGGATAATCAAACAAAATTTAACTTGTAACTTAATCTAGCTGACACTTCGACATCACAAATCAATCCACATTGGGAATAATGCTCATGACAGCATATGGGAGATAAGCTATTAAAACTCATGTTCAGATTATATGATTTACTATGTCTCATAACCTAATGACTCATAACCTAATTTTAAAGCATACGATCCTTATGTTTTTGACGTGAAAACAGCAATCGAAAATAATCAGGTATTTATAATTGATTTTAAGAATGTAATTGAAATGAGGTATAATATGCTCAAAGAATTCATTATATAAATTTTAGGCTCTTTTTAATACAGTTCTAGATGTTGATTTTCGCGGAAAAACATCAGGCCACAACATTATAGACATCACATTTGTGTTAGGGGAGATTAATTTATCAAGTGGGAATAAAGCAATAAAAATAACTGTTGACAATTATTATTAGGGTTGGCAACTATCAGCTTTGTAATTGTAGCAATAAACGTTAAGGAAAAGGATTACAAATGAATTTGATTGGAAAATATTTGTTCCAAAACCACTTAAATTAGAATCAAACATAAATGGAAATAAGATATTACATTCCCTAGTTCTGCTAACTATGTGGATATAGTTATAGAAAGGTAATGCAATTAAAGGATGGCTAAAAAAGGTTCTCAAATAGAAATATTAGATTATTTATTACTATGCTCTAAATTTTAGTAATACAAATTATACATTGTATGCGTGGAAATTTCACTCCTATCCCTTACATGATAACAATTTACTTTTATTCTTGTTAATCAAATCTAAACCTTCTATTTCTTTTGTCAAAGACTTGTTTAACATTATTAGCTGCAAGATTAACATTATTAAAAGATCGCCAAAAATTTATCTTCAAATTTATAGTTGACTTATTTGACAAATATAACAAATTGATCATATTTGACTAATGATTCATATTTAACATATTTATTATATTTGTTATATTTGTTAACTTTATTAAATTTGTTATATTCAATAGATTTTTTTTATTTATTATATTTATCATATTAGTCATATTTATTATATTAGATATATTTATCATATTATATTACTATTAGTTTATTATATATGTATTTTCTCTTGAGTTAAAGAATAACTTGAGATAGGGTTTTATGAATAAACCAAGAGTTTAATAAAAATATTTATTATTCATTTATTATTACGTTTTGCCATGTCTTCATATAGACATGATTGTAATAAAATTATTGTGATTAATTTGAAAGACTGAATTGATTTATTTAAGGATTATTTCTAGTACTCTGATTAATAATATTATCCATGATGCAAGACAGACAACTTCTGTAAAGTTTCTGATCTTAAAGAATCCACATTTTATAGGTATTTCAGAAAGCTTAAATTCTTGAACTGGTAATATACATCTATATTTTATTACAATTTCTTTACAAAATAATAGAAAAATTATGACTGATGAACTAAAATGTATAGCATAGTGTAGAGTATCACATCAAATTTTAAATGGAAGACACAAAAAAAGAAAGTTTATGTTTAACATTGATTCCTTTATTAAATTTTAGTTTGTTATTAACATTAGAATTATTGATATTTTGGAATTGCTATAGTCTTAATTTTTTAACATTAATAAAAAACTATCTTATTTATAATAATTCTGTGCTACTATTTCTAATAATACGAACTAACTAATTTTAAATAAAAATAATAAATATAAGAAGTACAATAAATATATTATTATAACAAATATAATGAATAATAAAGATAATTCATATAACAAAAATAACAAATATAATAAAAATAATAATTATAATGATAATTATTGAAATAATAGAAATAAATGTGATAATAGTAATCAGCCTTATCAGTCTTATCAGATGGATCTGATAAATCCTAAAAATCCTAAGAATTCTATGAATTCTAAGAATCAGATAAATCAGAAATTATGCTAAACCTCTAATTTCATGATCAATATAAAATTAATTCTAGTAACTTCTATAGATAGTTTAATAATTCTTTATAAATCAACTTTCTAATAATGAATTTTTAGCTGGTAACAACATTGTTAATGATAGTTTAGTTATAACACATTAGTACTATACCTATTATAATTAGTGAATAATGATTCTGATGATCACAGATTTTAACTTTATCTAATTTTTATCATTTTTATTATTTCTCTAATTTCTCACATTTTTATATTTTAGTAATACTTAATTTCTTACATTTTTCTAATATTTTAATTTCTTATATTTCTTATATTTATTACATTTCTTATATATCTTTAATATCTATTTACTATTGATGTATTTTATATAAATATCTTGTATTTCTGCCTTGATAAAAATGCAGAGTCGTTACCATTCTCTAATAAATCAATAAGATTTATCTCTAAAACTTTATCCTTGCTCATTAATAATTTATTCTTCTTTAAATTTATATTAATAAAGGTGATCTGACCCTTCAATTTAATTATTCGTATTTATTTCTTCTATAGTTTAGACATATTTAAACTTTTTACTAGCAAATAATTTCTGTTAACTTAATGATAAATAGTTTAAGCTTAATAATACTTTAATACAATAGCTATTATTAATTTATGAATTTCAAATCTTTTTTTATTAAAGGATATATTAAATAATTGCTATTTTTTTTTTTTAATTAATAAATTTTTCTTTTAATTCTAGCTTAAACTATATAAATATGAATCATAATATTCAATGATACTAACACTATTATTAGCCATCAAAATCATGATGATTATCTGCAAATCTGCTGTTAAATATATATTGCTTTTTGTAAAAATGAATTACTAGTTTAAGTCTAGATTTGTTAATTTTACTAGAAATTATAACTTTATTATGATAATAAAAGAAAGGAGTTAATTTTATAATTGATTAAAAATTAACATTTTTTATTGTATAAATTAGTAGTAATTTCTTAGGAGTTATATAGGATAATGGTTTTTTATATATGGAATATATAGTTTTCTAAATTATATATAGAAAAATCATATATAAATAAATTCATACGAATTTTTCATATCACATCATTCTATTAATAAATATTTGAGTTATGAATATAATAAATCACATGATCATAACATGATTTTAATAGCATATTTTACTTGTTAAAATGTAAATTATTCATTATAATAATAAAATTGGAATTTATAAAATCTTAATATTTTATTAAACTTTGTTTATTATTGAATTTTAACAAAGAAAATCAAAATAAGTAACTTTGTTTACATTTATATAAATAAAGTTTCGTTCAACTAAAAAAAAGTAGAATCAAATAAAATTTATTTTGATTAATTAATTTTATGTTTTAACAGATAGCTAATTTTAATAGCTTTATATCTTAATGAAATTAAATTTTTCATAAAATTAATATAGTATAAATACACATATTATCACATTAATTTAAATAACTTTTGGCTGTCTATAACTATATTAATGATATTGTATTCAAATAATTTTGAATTCAGACTAAAATTGAATAATATGTCATTTCAAGTAAAAAAATTAGATTATAGAACATATTAATAGGTTGGTTCATATAAATTCATTTTTATTTTCTATCAGAACAAAAAGCCATCTAATAAGTAACTTACATAAATAGATTCTACGTCATATTTTTGAAGTATTATTATAAGATTGAAATAATTTATATAAAATAAACATTACATATTATTTGAATTTCCTGAGAATTATTTATATTATTTTGTGAAAATAGTATTCCTTAAATTACAAGAAATTTTTTATAATATGAATTACTAATATAAAGCATATATGAAAACCTGCTAACTCTGACATTAATAATAATATCTAATTTCATTATTTATTACTTAGGCCATTCCAACTCAATTCTATGTTTAACATAAACCCCTCCCCTTTTTTTTTGCAAAGTCATTAATATATATTATGCAATATATATCAACCAATAAAATTGTAGTATTTTAGTCATATGAGCATAAATTCAAAATTTAAGCACTCCCATAAAGCATTTACAATCTATCCATAAAAGAAAAGGATTTGCAATTTTTGTTTGTATATTTGCGCGTAAAACAGAGGTATTTTTATCTAGCAATTTATGGTAAAGGCGTTTTTAACTTCAACATGCTATATCTTTTAGTTCAAGTTAATGAGAATGTCAAATGCATAATTCCTGAACATATAATTAGCATAGAACCCACAAATAAAAAGTTTTGTGACCTTTTTAATGTAATTACGTTAGAACAATATGATAATCAAAAAGTAAAAGTTTTTATTAGACGAGAAAAGTCTGAAGGTTGGAAAGAAGTTGATAATAGGCTAGAAGGCGACTTAAAAATGTTGGAAATTTTGGGTTTTTTGCAAGTTAAATTTTGTTTTGTTCTCGATATAAACTCAGATACACCAGTTTTAACTCAAGAAAAA
>CAMKVN010000329.1:0-31969 GCA_946474995.1 Funneliformis geosporum | reverse complement strand
AATATAAATAAACACTAACATGTCATATGATCGCAATTTGTTATTGCGGTCATATGACTTTTTTAGCATTAATTCGCATTTATAGAGGGTGTGCGGATACTTTTGTTCACCCTCTGTAGTATAAAAGTTAATTTAAATTTTATAAGTAAACAGAATATACGATATTATTAGAGATTATAGAACTTCATCCTAAATTCCTATAATGTTATTGTGTTATCATATAATCTATATAATAAAGAAGAAAGTTTAAGATAAGCTTCTTTTATTGTAAATATATAGTTAATAATAAATAAATTGCTAATGACTCCATTCTCATTGATTTAAAGTGGTAGAAAAAGCTTAATTTTAGCTAAGCTTTGCTTTTCAAAATATAAACTAGTAATTTGCTTTAAGTTAAACAATTTAATAAATAAATTTATGAGATAAATTATAATGAAAATATATAATTAGCAAAAATGTTAAAAATCGATTTTTCTAATATATTTAATAAATAAGTGCTAATAAATCTCTTATAAAAATGTTAAAGTAAAGTTATATAAGTCAAAATATATTTACATTTAAATCAGTATTTATTATAAATTATTTCAAATCTATCAAAAAAACTGAATAATATTTATCTATAAAATTTTAAGAATTATTTGGATTATCATTCAAATTCATATTTTATTTTTTATTTAGAGCCAAATTATATAAAAAACATGTTTAAAAATAGAAATATAATTACAATAATTGAAAAAATATAATAAATATATAAAATAGATTTGATATAGAAGTCAATTATAATTAAGATTTTTTATGATATATCCAAATGATTGTGATATATATAAGATTATTATATACGATAAGATCTAAGAAAAAAATTTAAATCTTTTGTTAAAATTTAATAAAGACAGAAATAGTTACTTTTGTATATCAAGCTAATTTCAAAAATTGTTAGTATACAATTAATACTAAGCAAATTATCTAAGTTCATAAAACATATAAAATTATCTAAAAATAATGCTAATATGTAAAAAAAAAAAATATAGTAGCTGAATTACTAAAAGTGGATTACGAGAATAGATAATGTATTTTAAGTAATTAATGATCAAAAAATGTTATACTACAAAAAATATACTTAGCCAATAAAAAGTATTCCCTGCTCAGTATTTAAGCTATGACTCATATTAAACTATAAGCTTCATTGCAAAATGATAGATCATAACTCATATATTGTATAATATATAAAACTAAATAATTTCCATAAGGATTTCTTTGTGACAGAACATGTAGATATATATATAAATATATATTAGTTTCTGGTTGATCAATCTATTGATTAATATTAATAATATCAAATACTGTATGGGGTTAAAATATGTAGATGCAAATGAAATCTTGGATTGACAGAAACTTAGCTTTTGCTAATTGGTCTATAAAGGATATAATCTTATGTCTCACCTGGTAAGTGCTCTTATTTTCATATACATAAGTATATAAATTAAGGAAGTAATTGACCAGAAATTAGAAGATTAGATTAATGATAATAATAAACTGCATTACACGCTACAGTATCGTCTAATCATTAGATATAAGGTTAGATTCGATTATTTGTCGATATAGCCTGATTATTATCCCACTAGTTCACTATTTAGATAAATCTTATGATAATAATCCCATAAACCCTGCTGCATTAGTTAGATAAGAATATATCCTAGCAAGATATATAGTGTAATGGATCTGTCAGTCCTATAATGATATGTAATTCCAGATAGCTGGTAACCAGTAGGTGGTATCAAATTTTTATAATAGGTTCAAGCCAGGCATCAATGGCAATATCTGAACCAGTTACAATAGTATAAGTTGCCAATAGCTATAAGATTGGCAGAGATCTATGGTATAATACTATGGTAAAAGATGACACACACTGAAGGCGTGATCTATGCTGCACCAATCAAATATAGCCAATCATATGATTCAAATTAGTTGGCCGATTTGACCAATATAACAAATTAGACAAATCTGACAAATATGACAGATTGGTCATATTTGACTGATCTACGATATCTATTATATTTGTTAGTTTAAATAGATTAGTTATATTTATTACATTATTTATATTTATTATATTTATTATATTTATCATATTTTATTTACTATTATTTTATTTTGTATAAATACTTTGTATTTTTGACCTGCTAAAATGGTAGAGTCACTACAATTCTCTAATAAATTAATACTTTATCCCTAAAACTTATTTTGCTCATTAAATAATTCATTCTTCTTTAAATCTATATCAATAAAGACGACCTGACCCTTCAATTTAATTATTTGTATTTATTTTTTTCATAGTTTAGACGCACTTAAACTTCCTACTAGCAAATAATCTTTGTTAACTTAATGATGAACAGTTTAAGCTTAACAACACAAGTCATTAAAACTATTAAAACTAATTAATATACCACTCACTATATATTGAAAATAAAAAAAATAATAAGGCAATACTTAAGGTATGACAGCCTTAGCTCGCAAGTTCATTATTTGGGTAAATCTTGTAATAATCCTATAAATCCTACAGTATTAGTTAGATAAAATAATACTAATAGCAATGATTATAATGTAATAGATCCTTTAATCCTATAGTAATATGTAATTTCAGATTATCAATAACTGATGTGAGTAGTAAAACCTGACAAAATTACTTTTCTTAATATGACGAAATTAATAAACTATAATGATGAATCTAGTTTTTTATTAATGAAAAAATTATTTTACTTAATTGCTGAAATTATATTTAACTTGATCTAAATTCCTTAAATTAAAATACATTAAAAAATATAATAATTTTATTTTTATTTATATAAAAATATTAAAGAGATAATACCTTTTGACGAAACTACAATTTTTCAAAAAAGAGTTTAGATAAGTATATTTAGATAAGAATGTTAAAACCTTCTTAAAGGCTTAAATTTGAGTATTATTGGCAAAATCTGGGTTAATTAAATTAGCTTTAATCTGTATGAAAACTTTCAGAAGAAGTCAGCATAATTTGTATATAACACTAATTGAGTTGTATAACCTTTTTCATTCACTAAAACTGTTAATAAAAAAATTAAGATGATACTTTAAAACCATATTTCAAAACATTATTACATTATTAATATATATCGATCATTTCTAAAATTTATATCTATTATTACAGTAAAATCTATTTTTAGATTTTTTTATTGATATCACATAGAAAGTTAAGCATTTTTGTAAGCTTAATTGCTTGTTTTATTAATAAGCTAATAGCCTTAAATAATTTAACCAAATAAAGTTCATTTAATATATTATAATATGAATCAAAATCTTATTTTTATTAAAAGTTCCCTGTAACTCATTTTAATAGTATAGCTTCCATATGTATATATTTACTTTACTCTTATTACATTTTTATATTAAACTGAAATTACTAATAAATAATTAAAAAATACTTTTTATAATTATATAATATAGTTTTTTATAATTATATATATAGTTAAGGATGTTACCCTTAACTACTAAAAATTAGTTTTGGTAATTTCAACTCTAGTTTTGACACTTAATTTAACTAGTTTCAGTTATTCTAAACTATGAAATTTTAGTTTTAGATAGCAATATTATATATAATTCTGAATAAATTAGATTGAGTAAGTTTTTTGTAAAACTCAATTCAACTCAAAAATCAAATTAAATCAAATTAATTTGAGTTAAAAAATTTTTAAACTTCAACTTGATTTAACTTAAATTATATTTAGTAATAAATGTATAATAAACTATTTGTTCTAATAGTAAAATAAAAATCATTTTAAAAAAATGATAAAATTGTTCTAAATAAATAATAAAAATAATTTTTTTGATAGAATAATAAAAAAATCATTTTAATAGAAGATTATTAAAATAATAAAAGAATAATTTTAATTGAATAACAAATTATAATTTAAAAGAATAAAAAGAATTGTTTTGAGAGAACAATAAATTAACATTTTAAAAAAAACTATAGAAGTATTATTTTAATAGAATCATTCTAAAAAAATGATAAAAAAATTATTCTAATAGAATGATAAATCATCATTATAAATGATAAAAGATCATTTTATTATAATGATAAAATAATTATACTAATAAAATAATAATATATTATTCTAAAGAAATGATAAAAGAATCATTTATTATTATTCTAAAGGAATAATAAAAGAATTATATTAATAAAATAATAAAATATTATTATAAAGGAATATTAAAATATTATTCTAACAGAATAATAAAAGAATTATTCTAATAGAACAATAAAGATTTTTTATCAGAATTATAAAAGAATCATTCTGATATAACAATAAAATATTATTTTATAAAAACAATAAATAATATTATTTCAATAGAATAATAATGTATTATTTTAAAGGAACAATAAAAAATCATTCTAACAAAATGATAAATTATCATTCTAAAGAAATGAGAAAGAAATTATTTTAAATGAATGATAGAAGAATCATTTCAATAGAATAATAATATATTATTTTAAAAAAATGATAAAAGATTCATTCTAATAGAATAATAAAATATAAAATATCATTCTAACGAAATAATAATTCTAAAAGAATGATAAATAATATTATTCTAATTATATGATAATATATGGAAGCTTGTTAATAGAAAAAGAGGAAATCTAAAAAAATTTAAAATTTTACTTCATATGCTAAATATGATTTTTTTTAGTAAAATAAGTTCAGATTTAACTTTAATATATAAAAACTTTTTTTTTAGATTTTCTTCCTTTTTATTAATAAGCTTCCATATAGTTCTATCAGAATAAATCTTTTGTTATTCCTTTAAAATGATATTTTATTATTTTATCAGCATAATATTATTTAATATTTTTTTAGTTCTATTGGAACAATATTTTATCACTTCTTTAGAATAAAGATTTATGTTTTATAAAAATGAAATTCTATTTTTCTTTTAAACTAATGTATATTGTTCTATTGATATGATTTTTTATACTTTCTTTAAAAAAAATGTTAATTTTTACTTGAATTTAACTTGATTTTGGGTTCTAGTTTAACTTGAATTATCTCAAGTTGAGTTAAACTTAACTTGAAACTTGATTTAAGTTAAACAAGTCAAAGTTTTGATTTAATTTAACTCATCTTATTTAACTTAAAATTTGACTAGGCTCATTCAGAACTCATTCTAATTATATATTTTTTTGATTCTAAAAGATATGATTATAATAATCAAATATTTATATATATAAATTTTATAATTATTATTTTTTATATTTTCAAATTTTTTTTTTTTAAAAAATAATATTTTATTTAAAATAATGTATCTTTAAATTATACATTTATATTTAATATAGCAAAAAATAATAATAAATTTAAATCAAAATAAATAAAGTAATTTATGTATACTATAAAAACTGTTTTTATTTTTACTCACTAGATTTATTTGATTAAGTGTGTTTAATAATGTTTAACTATATAATGATATAAAAAGTTATATAAGAAATTATAAAATAAAATTCAAATCAAGATTAAATTATATTTAATATATTTACCTCATTATCAAATTTATTAATTAAATCTGCTTCTTCATCTTTAATACTTCGATAATAAATTAATTTGTTAAAAATTGATAAATGAGAATATTTTTTAACAAATTTATGAATTTTACTAATAATTTCGCTTAAATTTTTTAAATTCTTATACTCTTCTTTTGAACAAGGTTTATCATTAAATCTCTTTACAAAAGTATCCGCTTCTTTAACTTTTACCATTAACAACCTACATGTTTCTTTATAACTTTCAGCTGTTTGATATATATTCATAATTTCTTTAGATTCTTGAGATATAAATGATAAAATACTCAAACGAGTTTCTTCATCTAATAATTTTTTTATAATAAAAAATAATAATTTAATTTATATTAACAATATAAATATAAAATTGAAATTATAATTAAATTATACCTATTAAGATTGGATCACCAAATTTTTTAAATTAATTAATATAATTCAAAAAATAATATAAATTAAATTTATCATCATCAGATTTATTTTTATTAAAAAAATATAAATATATTAAAAATTTGATTAACATATTTTAAAGTATTATAATATAACTTTACCTATTTGTTTTGTTAATTATTATTTTTAAAAAAATAAAAAATTGATTAATATAATTTAAATTATACATACGTAAAGTAAATTAACTTACCATCACCGGAATTTTTATCTAATTTAATTTATTAGAAAAAAAAATAATTAGAGAAAATTAAAAATTGATTAATATAAATTTAAAAAAAATAAAAATTAAATAATATATTGATTATTATTAAAAAGAAAATTAAAAATTGGTTAGTATAATTAATATAATCAATTCAAAAATTTTATTTTAATGTAAAATAAATTTACCATTGCCAGAATTTTTATCTACTTTATTTTTTTATTAAAATAAAAAGAAAGATTAAAAATTGATGATTTATCAGAATGTGTTTGTTTTTAGTGTATAATAAATTATCTTTCATTCGATTTCTCGGATTTTTTGTTCTAATAATTTTTTTAATAAAAAATTATGCAAAAAATTATGCTTACCGTCATCAATAATACTCTTCGATTGGTCCATCGTTATAGAGTTAAAAGAAAGAAAAGGTTTTCAGAATATTTTTTTTCACAGTTTTAAAATGGGCGTATTGGTATTACTATGGTCGCACAAATTCATGCAAGTTTCAATAGACCTATACCGAATTCGGGTTTACATAAATAAATGTCTATCATATCAAGATCGCTGATTTGCCCTTTTGGAGATTAGTATCTTTTTTTTTTTTTTTTTTTAAAAATTAGGTTTGAGAAACCGACCGACAGATTCGTCTGAAGTTGGAATTCAGGAGTATGACAATTTTTTTTACAATTTCGTATATTTATTTTTTATCACGTTTATCAAAATCTATTTTAAATATTAATATACTAAATATTTTTAAAACAAGTATAAAATTATCTAGAAAAAGTATGTAATTAAAAGATATGAAAACTGATACTTATTTATTATACATTTATTCGTATAAATTTTATTGTAATTTTTAATTTTTATTTTAATAGATACTAATACTGAAAAGTCTCCAATAGCCGTAAAGTTTTACCTTATTGAATTTGAAAATAGTAAATTATTTCGTACATGTTTTTGACGTACAAAAAATCAAGATACATGCAAGAAAATGATTATTCAGAAAATGCCGAACCATAACACAATTTACACTATTTACCAATTCCTCGACTTATATTTCTCGATTTTTATTCAGAATTATTGGAAGAATTTTATCAGTAACGAAGAAAACGTAGATGATTTTCAAATAAATATTGCAAGTATTGTTGATTCCTTTCTCATTTATTGGATCACCATAGAAATTGATGATGAAATTAGGTTTATTATTTATCATAAGAGACATATCAAAAAGCATCAGGTATCCTCCATCTTTATTACAGTCCGTACCAGATTCGATTAAAGGATGGAACCAGCCTAAAATTTTTAACCATTAATAACCGGAACTTTCAAATAACCGAGCCGTGGCCGAGTCGTTGTTCCAAATTTTATATAATGTCAGAACTCCGCGAAATTCTAAATTAAATTAAAGTTTCAAATTTTTAGTTGAATGGGATTCCGACAACTCTATTTTTGGTTAAAACTTATAATTATCTATTTT
Organism: Funneliformis geosporum; assembly: GCA_946474995.1. Lineage (NCBI taxonomy): Eukaryota > Fungi > Glomeromycota > Glomeromycetes > Glomerales > Glomeraceae > Funneliformis > Funneliformis geosporum. Next base: position 24,268 of record CAMKVN010000329.1, on the reverse strand, counting down.
TGAAACATAAAACTTTTAAGTTGTTAAAATAAAATAATTAAAGTCGGGATTCACTCAACAGCTGAGACCAAAGGATCTAATTTGAGCCGATTCCAGAATTTTTCACGGCTGATACGATTCTTTCAACCCAAATTTATAATGCAAAAAGTTATAAAACAATAAATATTTAATTATATACAATAGATTAATTTTAGTTTTGTAATAAAATTCTTTATAATTTTTTTTTTGTCCTTTATAAGAATTTTAAAAAAAAATATCAAAAAGTTCAAATAATAATCTTCAAACAGCAAATAACCATTGCCATACTGTACGAAAAAACTTTTTTGGGGGGGCAAAAAGCTCGAAAAATAGACGAACAATGTGGCTGTAACTCCAATGCGCCATATAAACAATATCTAAAAAATATACTGAAAATTTTTTTCTTTATAACTAGCCTCACCCCTTCTTGTGATACACAGTCGTGATCTGTCGATCAATGATCATCATTTTTTTTTTGTTAGAATCAGATCAAATATTCTCAAATATTTTTAATATTAACGTAATAGATTTTAAGTGATCCAAAATAATACTATTTCATTTATATATAGGTCTTTTTTTTTATAATGATAGATTAAGGGCATTTTATGTTTTGATTGTTGATATCTTATCATATCACATGAACATTTCATTTACTTAAAAATTGTAATATATTTTTTTATGCTTATTTATTAATTAAATCGAATGTAAGGTTAAAAATTAGCATGTAGCAAATTTTATTGAGATTAGAGATATGTTACATAAAATAAAAAAGAATGAAATTATCAAATAAAGTGTGTTACGGTTAAGATCTAACATGGGTGATCTATAAAACATTCATAATTTTTATAGGTTGATTATGATGATCAGTTTATGTGAAGTTTGTTTCAAGATCATATGAATTTAAGATTTGATAAATTCAAATTTTAGAAAATAAGAATGAGGTTTTTAGAAATTATCATATTTTAATTTGTATTTTGTTTTTTAGGACTGTATATATTGTGCCTCAGATGTCGATCGCAACTAAGGCACTCAAATGTCGATCATCATGTAATGCGTCTCAGGTGATGTTGTGTTTAATAGTTGTGATAAACCATGAGAATATCAAAGTCTCGCATTAAAATTTTTGTTCATTTTATTACAATAAATATGGAATACAATTTTATAAGCAAGTTACATTTAATGGTATTATAAACCATTATTTATCTAATCTGCCAAATAGTCGTCAAGAAAAAGCCTTAGTTAATTTAGAACTTTTCGCAAGAATTAAAAAAAATATTACTTGACTCTTCTAACATAAATACAGATAATAAAAATACAAGAGACTGGACTGGGCTAAAAAACGTTTTATTCTTGAGGAAATTATTCTAAAAGATTATAGAATTATAGTTAGAAGTTGTAATTAACCTGTTTTAGTAGTTGAAAATATGTATGAAGTATTATGCAGAACTCATGCCGAAGTTGATAATCATGCAGGTCAAAAACAATTATAGCAATCAATTAATCAACATTGGGGTTTTTTAAGACAAACCATAATTGAAAAATTTGTCAATAATTGCACTTTATGTGCAAATAAACTAATAATTGCAAAAAATTTTATTTCTTGTTTACAGGCAAATATTAATTTTTTATTAAAAAATTTGTCGATCGACTTGATTGATTTATCTTATGATATTGATGGAGATTATAAATATATTTGTCATATTCGAAATCATTTCACAAGATTTTCATAGGCTAAACCTCTTATATCAAAAAAGCCATTGAAGTAGCAGCTTACTTGTTTGATTTATTTCAAATTATTGGATCTTCTTCATTTATTTTGCAGTCTGATAATGGAAAAGAATTTTGTGCTGAAGTAATTAAAGAACTTGTTAATATTTGGCCATCTGTTAAAATTATCAATAGAAGACCTCGCCACCCTCAATCCCAAGGTTTAGTAGAAAAAGCAAACGGTATTTTACAACAAAGATTAGGAAAGTGGAGAGAATATACCAGAAGAAATGACTGATCATTTGGATTCCATTTGGTAGTTTTGTCTATGAATTATTCCATTTGTAGATCACATAAAAAAACGTCATATGAACTTGTTTATGGTGATAAATCTCGTGGAAATTTTAGTTTAATTGATGAATTATTTACCAGAGGCATTTACGATGAGGTAAACATCTCTGAAACAATCAAAATAGTTGATCTTGATGAGCAAATTCAAAATTTAGATGACGATGTTAAGCTTAAGCTGTTCGCCGTTAAGTTAACAAAGATTATTTGCTAGCAGGGAGTTTACGTACGTCTAAACTATGAAAGAATAAACACAAATAATTAAATTGAAGGGTCAGGTCGTCTTTATTGATATAGATTTAAAGAAAAATGAATTGTTTAACGAGTTTTAGAGATAAATATTATTGATTTATTAGAGAATTGGTAGCGACTCTGCCATTTATTGAGGCAGAAATACAAGATATTTATATAAAATACATCAATATGAAATAGATATTTAAGATAGTAAAGTAATATAAGAAATATAAGAAAATAAAGAAATTAAATATATTAAAGAAATATGTGAAATTAGAGTGGAATCTGAGAAATCAGAGAAACGGTAGAAAGTTGAGAATCGTGATCGACATGATTACCATTCGATTAGGTTAAGCGCAGTATCGTGCGTCATAACAAGACTATCACTAACAACGATATCATTGAAAAGAATTGGTTAGGTAAGAAATTTTTTTAAATTAATTAAATAATTTAATTCAATAGGCCTTTTTGAACTAATTAAAATTTGCCTTTTAGATATCTCTAATGTAAGCAGGGTCATAATAGAATTGGAGACGATCATCGACATCGAAATTTAAATCCGATTTGAGTATCAAAGTCGATGACGATAATCGAAATTGAAATTTAAAATTTGATTCGAGAATCGAAGTTGAAGACGATAATTGAAATCAAATTTTAAATTCGATTTGATCTAAATCATTTGAGCTAATTTTTTGTTATAGAATCACGTGAGATATTCATAGTTTAGTATTTTTATTTTTGCTTTATTTTTTAATAATCTTGTAATACAATATAAAATTTTAATAAACTTATGATAGTTAAAAAAAATGAATATTAAATATGAAAATAATCGGGGTTACTAGTATCTTGTGAATCATTATAAACTTAGAATAATAAAAAAAGATTTTAAGATATTATAAAGAAAGAAGTAATAGCTAGCACCTATATTCTTAAGATCGCTATTATTACAATGAATACTTTCGATTAACTATCTACCATTAAACATAATTTGATTATTATCTTATATTGTTAATTCTTTAAAAATTTCTTTAATAGTGCATTCGTTTAATATTAAATGGATAACTTCGCTACCAATAAAGTCATAAATTTTATTATTTGATAAAATTTTACAAATTATTGAAATTATTAACTTAATATTTTTTTAATTATATTTAAAATAAAATTACTATAAAAAGTTTTTTAAGTAAATTAAAAGCAAATTATAAGAAAAATATAAGGGATATGTATTGTCAGATTTCTTTAATCATGGAGAGTTTGCTGATTCATTCTATTCTGTTGGATAAATTATTTTATATTGACTCTTTTGTTTACTTTCGATTAACTTGTTCATGAGATACTTTTCAAATATGTCGGTTTAAAAAGAAAAATGTAAGGAACAGTTGAAAAAATAAAAATATTTGACTTAAAAGTAACGCGTTAAACTTGTGGATTTGGTTATCGTCTAGAAAACTTTTTCTCAGATATTCAGATCTATCTTTTGAAAATTACATAAAATACAAAATTATTGGAAAAAAAGATATGAATATCCTATATTTTTGCATTAAATAGATGAATAATGTATATTAACCTTTTATAGTATAAAAGAAGATCACATCACATCACCAAAGAGAACCATTAAAAAAAAATAAAAATCTAAAGCAAAATAAAATTAAAAGTTTGCTGCTAAGCACACGAAATGATCGATCTAAAAATAAAACAAAAAACATTTCCGTGATAAACCGATCCGATCTTTTACCACGCATTGGAAAAATCGGTGAAGCAGATGTCAGAAGGCTACTGCGAACCAATTTTTGGCGCAGTTAGATTCCGAGAGTGACATATCTGTTGTAATTGACATATTGGACCCTTAAGAAAGTTCAGTCTCGGGATGATGTATATATATGTCAAAATGACCGTTTTTGACATAACGAAGCAATTAATAACCATTTCCATCAACCAAGCCGCAAGAATTAGTTAGTAATCCTGCCAAGAATTCTAAAGCTAAGCAAATTTATTATAAAAGAGAAGTTTTCGTCTTAGATTTAGAATTATAATTAGATAGTTTTCTTTTCTCTTCTGGCCTATTACAGAGCGCCGGCTATTTATCTCTATAAAGCTTTATTTGATTTCTTTAATCAATTGATTTACAATACAATTCGCTAAATACATTGAGTTCCACATAATAAACATAATAAACATAAAATCACCTTTTACGAATATAAGAGGTGACGCAGAATAATAATAAAAAAATTTTTTAAAGTTTGATCAATTCACACTAATAATAATCTTATTTATTTTGAATATATTATTGATGAAAATATATTCATAACATAACTCATATCATTTTTAATTAAATAAAACCAATGTAACATTGTAAATTACTAATATTAAAGAGAAATCAACTTAGAAAAGAGTAATTATCCTGCATCTATTATTCGTTATTAATTTCAAGTGCTATATGATCTAAAAGAGGTTTAAATTTTGCTTCTAAATCTTCAAATTTCTTTAATAAAATTTCGCAACCTTCAGAATTTGATTTTTCAATTTTGGTTTCTACTTTCTTTGATAAAACCTCACTTCCTTCTGTCTTTGGTATTTCATTCTTCATTTCGGCCAAATTTCTTAATCTTAAAGAAATATATTTGACGTCCGATAATGAATTATCTATTTCTATAATCTTTTGTCTAACCTTTTCAATCGGCATCTCATAGAATCTATATGACAAAAAAATAAGATTAAAGTTTTATTGCACATTTTCTACCAATTATAAATAACTTACATCAAATCTGGAAACCAATGACTCCATCTTCGCTGATTTGGAAGCAAAAGGAAAATTTCAATTTCAGCCAAAATTTTTTTTTTCTCAAGTATAAACCGATAATGTGTTCTATGGTTATCAATTTCTAAGTTAAGCAATCCAATAAATAAATTCATAAGATATACCACAATTAGAAACGAGAACATAGTTAACAGAATTGTCATGAAGGGATTTTCTAAATATGTCCATGAGTCAAGTGCCGATGGATTTCCCGTTAAAAACAAATACATGGCCAAGAGTGAAGTTTTATAAGTAGTAAATTGATTTACATTTGAATCAGGTAGTTTACTATAAACTATTTCAGAGCCGTCAGGAGAAACAGATTGATATTTATCTACAAGATTCCATGGATTATTTGGATCATCATTCATTACTGGATGATTCATATCATATATCCCATTTGGAGTCAAAATAATATAAAAAGCATGAGCAAAGCCAATTAAAATAAGAAACAAGATCAATAAGAAAGAAAATATCCTCCTAGCTACACCAACAATAATTGTAAAATTAGAGCCAAAGTAATCTAGTGCTCGCAAAAATGTGATAAATTTAAAATGTAAGAATAGATTTGAAATAGAAATCAGCGGTAATTGAGGTTTTCCACGATTTAGCCAAAAGATAGCAGTATATACTGGGAAAATATATGCGGCAAGATCTATGGATAAAAACATGTAAATTTTTTGTTGATGATTTTAATAAATGTAGAAGTAACTTTATACATACCAAACCAATTCCATAGATCTGTAATATACGCTTTCCAATCCCAAACAAATTGTCTAAGTTCATGTAACATATGAAATACACCAAGAAAAATACTAAGATATAAAAGGTTTTCTGTTGTAACAGATGAGGACAGGGTTGAAGCTAATCCAAAAGAAAGCAAAAACACGGTAAAAATTCCCCACACAAAACGATAGTAATATTTTCCAAAAGTATTCCATTTGAAATTAACTATAGCCTCGGCATTCCAACTCTCATAAAATGCTTGGTCATCCAACTCAATAAATAAGTTGGCTTGCGGTATAGATAATTCCATCCAAAAATTATATTTAGGAGGATACTTTGTAAAACCCAAGTATGGGATAACAAAACTGATAACCTTTTTGTTTTTAAATTTTGCAATATTGAAATTGCGGAGAATTGTATTATAAAGATCTTGAATGACTATATTCAATTTAAAATATGACTGGATTATAATTAGATTAAGAAAATTTTGAAAATATTGTTTTGCGCAACATCTATATATTTGAACAGAATTCGCATGATCAGTATAACCAACCAATATACTTTTTTTGGATAAATAAGATTTAGTAATATATGGATTTTGAATAATTGAGGTTTTAGAAAGGAAATCTAGGTAATGGATGAGAAATTCTGAATTCAACCTTTGAAGAACATTTGTAATAATTCCATAGATTTTAAAATGAGCCAAAAGAGTCACAGTATCATCGGTAAGGTATCCATATAATATTCCGAGGCATCCATCTAAAATTTCACTTTCTTGTTGCATAATAGCAAAATCAATAATTTGATCGCTCATTTCTATGATATACGTATTAGCATGCAGAAGTTCCATGATCATATTTTTTTTGTCCTCCTCAAAATCTTCATACCCCTCATCATTTTCATAAAAATTAAAGTTTGGACATGGAAGTCTTTTGCAATCAAAAAATTTGTTTACATCACGATCAAAACGATATAAATATTTCATGACAATCTTTTTGGATTTAAGACCAAAAATAATGATTCTGGATTTGTTATAGAAAATTACGTCATGGTCATCCAAAATCTTAAGTTCATAGGGTTTGAGATCTAATTGAACTAATTTCTTTACAGCTAATGGATAATTTCCTTTTACACCTTTTAAATATTTAGTTTTATTAAAAACTGATAATAAATTATTTAACTCAGAGAAAACCCACCTCAGTTTTTTTCCTACGACACGAATCTCTTTTTCATTTTTATTTATTTTAACACTTTCCTTATAATAATTTTTTATTTCTTTTATTTCTTTGAATCTTGAATAAATAGATAGCTTCGAATTATTATAAAGCTTTTCAGTATTCTTATCGGGAACTATAAAGACATTATCATAAATCTTTATGATCATTTCATCTATCTCATAATCATCATTCTTATCATCATTCTTATCATCATCATTCTCATCATCATCATTCTCATCATCATAATTCCCATCATCATCATTCCCATCATCATCAATCTTATCATCATAATTCTTATCATCATAATTATAATTATAATATTTCTTCTTGTCTGGAACAATAAGGAAATTATCAATAAGCTTTATAATCATTTCATCATTCTTATCATACAGCTTGTTAATAATTTTATTATTCTTATTGGGAATGATAAGTTCGTTATCATACAGCTTTTTGATAATTTTATCATTCTTATCAGGATCTCTATGTTCTATTAATAGTCTAAGTATTTTTTCATTATATTGCGAGGTTGGTAATTTTGTAATTGTGTAAATTCCATTGGGTAAAATATTTTGAATATCATATTTATATTCGCACGTGTATGAGAGCTCATAGGGATCCGTAACCACATATCTAATAATCTCTTTGTCTAATGAATATAACATCAAAACTTCAGTATTATTGCTGTCTATAAATCGGATATTTATATCGTTGCCCTTAAATTTGACTTGTCCTATGAAAGATCGGTCAATCAATCGGATAGGTAAAAAAAGAGACAAAACAGCAAATAACCTTTGACTACTTACTTGATGAAATTAATATGCCATCCATGATTGAATATACGCATAACAAAAGGTTGTTTGCTTGTTTCAAGCATATTGCAAATAAACTTTCGTCGTTATTTACTGCCCCAATCCAATCACATTTTCCTGGAAGGATGTATTTATTTTTGATAGTCCAATCTTCCGTATTTAATTGAATAATCATAATTGAATTTTCTAGGGTAAAAAAAATTTGTCCATTTATTTGCTTCATTTGGATATTATTTCGAAAATCGACCACTTGTGAGTTTATTCGATCATCGACTATGCGTAAGCAATATTTTGAAGAATATTTGTATGGTGAATCTTTTTTCAAAGTCGTTTCTGTAAAAACATATATATATTGTTCTCGCAACAATAAAAGATTTCCATTTGGAAGAAATTGTAAAAAATTTCCGTAATTTGGATTTATTGTGCTATGTTCCAGAGTTTCCATATCTAAATCTAGGATAATTAAACTATAATAACCAGTTTCAATCTCAAAACCACTAATCAATAATTTATTATCTGATAATCGTAGTAGCGAGAGTGATTTAAGTGAATCATTCAGAGTATGATCTTTATATTTTGTGATTTTATTATTATCTAATTCAACGGTCCACATTTCATAAACTTTATTATCACTAGTAACCATATATGTCATATCCGGGGAAAAAACAATGTCTTTAATCTCTTGCCTATCATTTACTTCGGTATAAAGAAAACTTACGTCACCAGTTTCAACTCTTTTTTCAGGCATTTATAATAATATTATTTAGGGACTCAATTAAAAAAAAATTGTAATTTGGCTATTATATATAAATATTTTGTCTTAACTAAATTTTAATTTAAATGGTTATTTTTGAAAATTGAGTAACGTAATATGTTACACTACATACGGAGCGTCGCTCCGTAAGAAGAATTTGCATTGTCCTATTACAAATTTACATAAAAGGTATTATTCAATAACATATGCATCGAGAATCAGGTTTTTCAACAAATTTGAGTTCTCGAGTTGGTTACATTAAATTTATATAGGTAATAAGTAAATATTTTAAATTAAAAGATTTCGTCAAACAAATAATATCTTTTGAAATCTTTTTTTTTTTTATAATTTATTCACAGCTTATGATAGCTTGCATGATTAAATCTACACTTTTTATTTTAATTAATTTAAATACATTGATTATTCAAATAAAAGTTTATATAAAATGTGTGTATGAATCCTTTTCGCAACAAATCATAGATTCTTGTGTGACAAATAAAAATAAAATGCTGCAACATATTTTATGCAATTAAGAATTCGGATATTGTTTGGTGTGTTATTTTTGGTTAACGTTACTTCGTGACGGTAAACAATGTAAATAATCACCGTACAATATCTATATTTTCGTACGACTACACCAGATCATGCTTTATAAAAAGCTTATTGGAATACAATACATTTTCCTTAATTTCTATTAATCCTTAATATTATTCAAACAATATGCCACGCGCAAAATTATAAAAAAAATAAAGTTTTAAAATTTTAGTTAAATTATTCTTCCGCGGCAGGGAATATAATAAAAAGAACGAATGGAGCTATCGAACTATTATGTTAAATAACGTCAACTTTTTAAGTGAATAAATAATTTCTAACTCCTCAAATGCAAATCCTTAAACTTTTTTAATATGTCAATAATTTCACGCAACAATTCATAAATAATGATATAATTTTAGATACCAGCTCTTTAGTGGAAGTTTAGAAAGGCTAATATATAACTTCAATATTAAACGCAAATAAGCTACTGATATTTAAATAATGATCCATTATAAAATGAAATTAAAATTACACAATATCATTATATAATTTTGTTAAGGAGTTTGATAAGTGGAAGTTCCTTATAAATTTCTATTTAAAGTATCAATATAACGAATACATAACGAACTCTTGATTTAACGAACCTTTTTTTAAAAACTATTTTCATAATAATGTACCGAAAATTTTTGATATATCTAACTATCACGTGATTGATGATTATTTAAACTATTTCATCAAAAAAAATATTAAAAAAGGAAGTATTTTTTTTTTGAACATATTTTTATGAGTAATATAATTTAAACATTTTATTATAGAAAAGTTCATAATTTTTTATGTGACACGAAAAACCCGTGACTTTTGATATATCGAACTTTATTCTTGTTTACCGAAAACCTTCTACCAAAAATTTTTGCCTGAACCGCAAGTTCGGTATATCTAGGCTTGACTGTAAATAGTATCTATTATTTTCATTTTCTAATTCTGATAATTTGAGATAATACTTCTTGTAATGAATTATTAATATTAGAAATATCAACGTTATTTAAGCGGATCGAAGATTCGATTCATTTGAACATTTTCTGTCAAAGTTGGCTCATTATCCAAGCATTCTAAAAATGCAAAATTTAATATTCAAAATACAATCGACCCCTTCTATAATCACAACCCTCAGGACCATTCAATGGTGCGATGACTGAACAGTGACTGAGTCGCTATTCCAAATTGATAAAACGCGAAATTTTCAATTAAATAAAAGTTTCAAATTTTAGCCGAATGAGAAAGTATACCTTATAATATCTATTTTATGTAACATTAATTAAATTTAAAAAAATTTTTGTTAAATATTTAAGACGTTAATATAAAATGATTGTTGTAATTTCAAATGAAATTCGGGACTAGTTGACGGCCGAGTCGACTGAAAAGGTCTATTGGCTTACTGAGCTGACTCCAAAATTTTCCACGGCTGGTACTACGTACAGTATTTGATCTTATTAACGAATTACAATCTGTTTATTAATTACTATATTTTATTGAATTGAGTCTGGACGTCTAATCTCACGATGTTAAAATTCTAAAAAAAAAAATTACTTTATTTTACTTTACTCGATATTCATTTCTCATCATCTACAACATTTTTTTTTTTTTATTTTTTGAAATCATTGCAATTTATATGATACTTAAAATCAGAGAGAAAAGTTTCAGGCAACTCATAGAAAATTATGTTTAGTTTCGGATTCCTTAGCTCAGTCAAACTCAGTTCATTCATCTATGTAAATTATGCGTAAATAAAATTTACTTTTTAGCATATGCAAAGTTATTTTGTGATAAATGAAGTTTAAGTTGAAAATTTGTTAAAATTCTACGTTTTTTTATATAATTTACCATGACTCCAAACTTGATTCAAATAGAAACCTGAACTATTAGATATCGTAATAAAATTTATATACTGTACACTTTGGAAGCAGTTTACATTTTTCCAACTATATTTACCAAAATAATTAAAAATTTGCTCATTTATTTAATAATTTAATATTCAGGATAACAAAAGCATGTTTTATATATTTTATATAGTAACTAAATTATTTATTTTATTTATATTACTATCCATAAAACGCTAAAATATGTAATCGATATGTTTATACTAAATTCGAAAATTTATAAGTATATTGAATTTAAAATTAAGGATTTTCCTCATTAGCAATGCTTTTGTAACAATCCGCTAGATTTATCATTAATGAACCATCATCAATGCAAGTACTTGATGATGAAATTGTTGACGAAGCAAAGGTGCTTGCAGATGAAAATGTTGAAGAAACAAGTGAGCTTGTTGATGAAAGAATTGTATCTGGCAATGAACATTTTGAAAAAATTTCTGAAATTTCAAAGTTAGCAATTAGTAAAAAGTAAGATAAATACATAATTTATAAAATTATTTACCTTCATTTTCTAATACATTTTCTCTATTATAATCTATTATTAACTTTTCCAATACCTCATAAACACATTCAGCTGTATGCCTTTTTTCAGGTTCTTTATCCCAACATTTGTTATATAATTCATAATATTTATCAGGAGTATCTGGCATCCTTTCTTCTCTATCTCCGCTTAAAATTATGTAATTTATTGTATGATCATGTTGATATTCAAAAGGAGCTTTACCGCTTGATATCTCCCATAATAGAACCCCTAAACTATAAACATCCGAATATTTTGTATAGGGATCTTGTTTTCTTTTTTCTGCCGTTAAAACTTCGGGAGCAACGTATGGAATCATACCAAATACTTCGTCATGTATACTCGTTACACATACTTTTTGAATTACCAAAGTCTGTAATTTTTGCTTTTCCTTGATGTACTACTATATTTTTAGCATGCTATATAATATGAAATTAGTCAAACTACAAAAAATAAAAAATAAAAAATAGAACTACAATAATTTGAAATTACTTACAAGATCTCTATGCAATATATTTTCTTTATGCAAATAATGTAACCCATTTGTAATATCCAAAGCCAATCGAAATTTTTTATTCCAATCAAGACTCAAAAACTTTTTTGAAAGATACATTCTTAAATCCCCTTCATTAGCATATTCCATAACGATAGAGTATTCACCATCTAAACCTAAATAAAATATTTATTATTACAAGTAAAAATTGTAGTTTAAATTAACAAATATTATACCTCTAAATTACTTTTACATATTCCTAAAACTCGGATAATATTTTCACAACAATGTGCTCTACTTTGTATTTGTATTTCATGTTTAAATGCTTCCCACATCTTATATTTAATGTCTGATGTAATAAATAATTTTTTATAAACTACATGATCACGAATGTTAGACCAATATGCTTGAAACACTGATCCAAAATTTCCTGCTCCTATCCTTTTATGAGAATTAAATTCAGACCATGCTATTGATTTAATCACTTTTCGTTTAATAGTATCTTCAATCCATTCCTTTGCTTTTTTTTCTAATTCATCAACGGATTCAGTCTGTAATCGATTAATATCCTTTGGAATTAAACTTTGAAAAATTCCATTTTGTTGGTAATTAGCAATTAATTCATTAAGTTCATTGAAGATAGTATAAAAACATGAACGCTCCTGTGAGTTATGATGCCAAGCTAAGTAGAAAAATTTTAATCTAATAAGTTTAATATGTTTTTCAGATAAAATAGTTTAAATATTAAACTTACTATTTTTAATAACTTTAAAATAGTTTTCTATAAATCGTTCATCATTATTTGATCTGATTTCTAAGGATTCTCTATACTTTTTTAGAACATGATTCTTTATCTTATGTGTACTCCAATATTGATAAGGAATTTTTTCAAAAGCAAGCTCCCACAGCAACATTCCAAAACTGCAAATTAAAAAAAATATATTTTTGTATTAATAAATAATACGGTTTATTTTAATAAAATGAGGTTGCAAATACCTAAAAGCTTCGCATTTCACATCATATTGATTAAAATTAAAATTTTCAATTTTTTCTGGGGCCATCCAATTAATAATGTCATCTATATTTGGAAATGATTCATAATATGTTCTTTTAGGTTTAGAGATACCATCGAGCATAAGATGTGCATGTTTAAAATTTGTAATTTTAGGTTCTAATCGCGCTGTTATCATAACGTTTGCGCATCGAATATCATGATGAAGAATAGAACAAGAATGCAGAAAAATGATGCCACGACAAATACCAAGAGCAATAGAAACCTTAATAAAAAGGAAAGCTTATTAAATGAATTATTTATCTTTTAAAGATTTATATTTATATTACTTCTTACCTTTGCAGTCCATGAAATATCATATGTATTATAAACATTACAAAGGTTTCTTAATTCAGCCCATTCATATATCATGACTAATTGATCATCGTTATGGGAAAGTCCATAAAATTTCAAAATATTGTCAGAGTCTCGAAGTTTTTCTAACATAGTAAGATGAGCTATAGTTTTAATGAAATCATCAAATTGGATTGTGATGGGAATATAAGCAACGTCGATACTATGTTTTATGGATTTTTTTACAATAATACCACGATCAGTAGGATTTCCTCCAAGGGGACCCGTAAGCTCATGTGGCTCTATTGTTATTGTTTTAATTGTCTATATTCAAAAAGGAAGAATAATTAAAACATTTTTTTAAAAAAATGAAAAGTTTCGTATATAATTTTTGAATACTTGCCGGTTGATCAATTGTTGTGATTAAATTCAAGTCTTTCATATCGGCCTCAAAACAATTTATCAATTTATAAAATTTGTTTGAAATAGTACCTAAACTTTTGGTAGAATTTTGTAATAGAGAAATATCCTTCATAAATTCCCTAATTTCTTCCATAACTTTAATAATTTTTTCAAAGATGCTTGTTCCTTGTACCTTTCTTTCTATATTCTTAATAGCAATTTCAGCTATATCAACCCTATCCATTAATGCATTGCAAATTTTTTTATTATATTGAGCTACTTCATAAATTTTATTAGTTTCGCTAATTACTGTGTTAATTGCAGTAATCTCCGACGATTGTAACATTATAATAGCTTTATGATGACTATTTAAAGCAGCTAAATTTAAATATTTCTTGCCAAGTGATACATCTTTAGTCACACCCATTTTACCATTAAAATATAAATCACCTAAATTAAACTGAGCCGTGGATGAATTATTATCGGAGGCTTTTATAAGATATTCGATAAATATTTTTTTATTAAATTTAATTCCTGGATTATCAATCAAGCTAAATGCATATCGTAGTTGTGCGTCTGGAAATCCATCATCGGCGGCTGCTTTATATAATTTTGATGCTTCAACTCGATCTTTTTGACAAGAATAACCTTCCCATAAATAATATCCTTTCCAATATTTGGCAGTTGTATTACCTAGTTCTGCGTGCGCATTAAAACATTCCCATGCTGTATCCCATTCATTTCTCTTATGAGCTGCAATACCATCTCGAAGTGGCATTATAGCAGTAAAGAATTCCATATCACGACCTGGCAAAGGCAAATCTCCTACATCATTAACGGAACCTGCTCTAGAACCATCAAAATCTAAAGTTTTATGGGTTTAAGAGCAAGTGAAGAATCGTATCCGGAAGAGCAATATGTTGTGTACAAGACATGTAATCCTAAGAAAATTTGCTGTAATGACGTTCGAATTTGTGGATCATCTTGCCAGGCTAATTAAGATAAATATATAGTTATAGATCATTTACAAAACACAAAAAAAAAATATAATTATAATTATATGATCTCTTACCAGAAACGATAATATTCGCATAAATTTCTTGGAGAATTTGAATATCAGGACTTGCTTTACTAAAAGCGATCTTTTCTCTTTTATTAGACAATACATATTCTCTTATTTTAGACGAATTCCAATGCTCATAGGGGACTTTTTGAAAAATCAATTCCCAAAGAAGCATTCCAAAACTTTTTTTGATTAGAATTTGAATTAATAACTTTTAAAAAAAGGAAAGAAAAAGGTAATAAATATACTTACCTAAATACTTCGCATTTAATGTTATATCGATAATCATAGTATCTCATTTTCTCAGGAGCAAGCCAATGAAAACTTTCAGTTATATCAACTAAATTAGTTGTTTCATCAGTCGTAAAACGTTCGTATTCAAAATTTGCAATTTTAGGTTCCAAACGTGAAGTCATCAGAATGTTTTCACAACGGATATCGTGATGAAGGATGGAACAGGAATGAAGGAAAATGATACCACGACAAATATTGAGAGCAATAGACACCTTAAGAATAATGTTAAAATGTCAACTAATAAAAATTAATTAAAAGATTTTTAATTTTTACCTTTGAAGTCCAAGAGATATCGTATGCATTATAAACCTCGCGTAGGTTTCCATATTCAGCCCATTCAAATACCATGACCTTGTGATTTTCGACATGAGAAAGTCCATAAAATTTCAGAATGTCGGGAGAACTGTGAAGTTTTCCTAAAATTACTAGGTGAGTTTTAAAATTTTTGCCATAATACGTTGGAATACAGGCGACGTCTATACTTTGTTTTAAGAATTTCTTTAATAATTTCTTTACAATATAGGGTTTCGTTTTCCCACGACGATCAGATGCTACCCTTTCAAGAGGATCAGTAAGCTCATTTGGTACTATTTTTTTTACTTTAAACGTCTCAGGTATCGGTAGATTATGTCGATTATGTCCAAAATAATTTAATCGATTTTTAATTAATATAACTTCTTGGAAAACTGTATTAATTTGATAATTATCACAAGCAATATCATCTCCAATCCTGTCTAAGAACTATATTTTTAAAATAAGAAATAATATTAATATTAATAAATTATCATTTTTAAAATTTTTTTTTTTTAATAAAAAAAATGCTGTTAGAACTGTCTTACTCTGGACATTTCGGCTATATCTTCAATAAGAGCTTGTTGGTCAATTTTATGCTGATCTGCATAAGTAAATGTAATTGTGAATTTCAAATCATTCATAATCTTCTCAAAATCGTTAATTAAATTATTAAATTTATCTTTAATAGAACCTATTTGTAATAATTTTTTGTAACCCTGTAGTTTAGAGACATCCAAAATAAAATCTTGGATTCTTTTCATAACGTTAATAAATTTTATAAAAGCTAAATAATAAATATTTTTACGAAAATTATTTTCATTCCACTGCATCCTTCTATTTAACATTTTAATAGCAATATCGGCTGTTTGAACTCTATCCATTAAGGCATTACAAGTCTTTTTGTTATATTCAATATTTTCATAAATCATAAAAATGTCTCCAATTACTGCTGTAACAGCCGCAATTAATGGTATATATGGTTTAATGAATTCCACATTTCCAATAACCTCTACAGTTCTTTTAGTTCTTTGAGTTTCCACTTGAGTTCCATTATTCACTTCTTTTTTTTGAGTTTGATTTTCTTCAGCTACTTCGGTTCCTGTAAACTTTACGGTTCCTTCGGTTCTTTGAGTATCTATAACACCTTTGGTTCTAATGGCCTCTGCGGTTCCACCGGTACTTACTACTCCTACAGCAAAGACCGTTCTTTGAGTTCCTACGTTTCCTTCGGTTCCTATTACTACCCTTATATCACCTTCAGTTTCTACATTTTCTTCGGCTTCAAGAGAATCCTTTTATCAATTAAAGAGAAAAACGGTAAAAATATTGATAAGGTTATAAATTTATGAATAAATAGTTTACTGTACCTTTGTTATTTCGGAATAATCTTCAGTTAGAGCAAGTTGATCAATTCTGCGTTGATCACTATTGGTGAAATACAAATCCTTCATCACGGTCTCAAAATCACTAACTAAACCATTAAATTCATAGAATTTTTTGTAACTTTGTAATTTAGAAACATCCTTAACAACATCCCTAATTTCTTTCATGACTTCAGTAAATCTTGCAAAAGCCAAAAAGTATTTCATGTTGCGAAAATTTTTTTCATTCTCTTGTTTCCTTCTGCTTAAAATTTTAATAAAATTTTCAGCAATTTGAACTCTATCCATCATTAAATTACAAAATTTTTTATTATTAGATTCCACATCATTGTAAATTTTGATAATTTCATCAATTACGGTTGTAACAACCGCGATTAATGGTATATATGGTTTAATGGCTTCTTCTAAAGTTCCGGAAGCTTCAAAAGCAGTCTTTGTAATATCAATATTTTTTGAAAATTCTGCGTCAATAAAAATAAATTCAGAAGTGGTGTCAAATATGGCTGGAAAATGTGACATCCGTATTTTTTTTTTTTTTTTTTTTTTTTGAATTATTAAATTATTTCATCGAAGTAAAAAATTTAAGAAAAGAACACGACATTTTTATAATGATTAACATACCTAAAATGGTTAACAAAAAAAAATACAAACTAAAATGACACGAGACACAAGATTATCTGATGGTTACAAAGAAATATAATTGTTCTATTAGTTCCAGTCCCATTTCTGTTTAGTTTAAATTTAAGTTTTATTAGTATTTAGTTAGACTTTTGTAGATCGATGGCCCAATTGTCCTGGCCAAATTGTCTGCAGGCCAATTTGTCTCCTGGCCAATATGCCATCCGGCCATTATGTTTCGAGGACAAAAAGTCCTCCGAACAAGTAGTCCTTGCTGGGTTTTAAGTATAAAAGAGGTGGGATTTCGCTTGAGTAGAATACATCAAGTGTTCCATATATTCCCTAGATAAAAAACGATAGACAACATTAGCATATATCCCCTTTCCTTTTATTTGTAACGATAACGAAAGAATATTAATAAATTACGTATCTGATCGTATAGAGCGCCGAAGATTGAGGCAATACCTTATTTACGTAGATTTATGTTAGATTTTATTTGTTATTAATAAAGACATTTAATTCATTTTTATAAATAAACCTTCTGCTTACCTTTTCTATTGTTTATAACCAATAAACGTTCGAACTGCGTGCAACAATATTCAATCGTCGTTATAGAATGTTATCGACAAAAATGGGGTGTTTATAAAGTGTACAGGAATTAATATTTATGATATAATTTCAAAAAAAGAATAGAAATATATTTACTTTATATATTCAGAACTTTGGCTTAACATTAGAGTGTATATAAATAGAGGCATTCACTTAGAATTTCACTTTATAGTTAATAGCAAAATAAATAAATTTGAGCACATTTCTATGACTTTCGTTTTTGCATGTAGAAATTCTATGACATATTTTTTTTTTATCCTCCTTCTTATACTACTCACCCTTTTCTGAAAATTTAATTGATTTCATGATAAAAATATTTCATTTTGGATTTAAAGATTGGTCCATTTATTTGCTTAATTGGGATTATTTTTTGAGACAATTCGAATATCGGCCCTTTTTAATGCCTAATTGAAATTTTGAAGTGAGCATGGAAAATTTTTCAAAGACGTTTCTTTAAAAATATATAGAGTAGAGTAACAATAAAAGATTTTTATTTGGATAATCCTTCCGTATTTAGAATGCAGTGTCATTATGTCCATGGACGGGTCGAGTTTGAACACTCCAGGACATGTCCAGGAATTTTAGCTGCATCCGGGACATTTGGACAATAAAATGCTGTGATATTAAACTATGCATTTATTATAAATACTAATTACATTAAATAAAAAATGGTAGGTTAGTTTTTAATATTTTTTTTCTATTTTTAATCATGGACAATTCTTGGACGAGACATTGGAAGGACATAATATTTTTTGCGAGACATTGTCCCATGTACAACACAGTTATAACGGTTATTTTAACGTTATAACCATATAATTGATATCCCTTTAAACTCAAATTTTTTTAATAAATGCGAGCAAATTTGTCTAAAATTCACATGATGTATCGTTAAGGATTAATAATATAAAATAACCTATTAGTCAAATTATTTAAAATAAATAAATTGAGTAATAAATCATTATAAAATATGTAAAATAAAATTCTGATGAACAGATTTTTTATAACAAAATTATTTTACTAAATCATTATCCATCCAACTCTTTGCGCAACAACATGCCCTTGTTGTCTCTGGTAATAAACGATTCCGAGTCTTTGTAATCACATTTCCAGCGATTGAAAATGCTTGTTCTGATGCAACACTTGTTGCTTGTATCGTTAGATAGTCTCGAGCCATATTACATAAAACTGGAAACTCATTTGAATGAGCTTGCCACCACAAGAGAGGTTCAGTCTCTTCGTCAATTGGTTGTTCATAACTCCGTTTCCGTTTCTAGTTCTGCTGAAGTGAGAATTTCATTTGTAGGTACTGCATTTTGTCGAAGTAATGCAAAATATTGTCGATTTCTTCTATTAGGAATAGGTGGAGCTAAATTCGTAGGCAAGAAGGACCGTTCATTATAGCGTTCAAATAAGTGCGCGAGCACTTGATTTTGATTCATCTGAAAAGACTGAGAGTTTGCTTCGAGGGTCTAAAATTGCAGAAGTAGTTGAAGCACTATCCATAATCATCCAGTATTCTTCGATCTTATGAGAGATTAAAGCTATGAGGTTTACGCCGATCCGTACACATTTCTAAGTTTTGTATTCTTTCATCTAAAATGATTAGATTCATCTTAAAGAAAGTAAAGCATATTAAAACAGCGTTATAAAGAAAGATATGCAAACATTTTTTTTTTTAAAAATAAAATATTTTTATTTTGTTTCATCAGACAGATTACCAGTTTTTATATAATGATTCCAGAAGATTTTTTTTTAAAATAATATTACCGTTATATCATCTTTTTAGATGGCAAATTAATAATATAAAAGCGTGCGTGTAATTTATGTGATATCTTTATAATAAATATTTCAAAGTAAATAAATTTTGATTACAAATAGTTGTAATTAAATTAAATGATAGCCATTTCTTTTTTTGTATTATTCTAATTACCGGCAAAGGCAAGAACATTTGTAATAGAACATAATTAGTGTTACGATAAAATATTTGACCGCGGTTTACATAAACTAGTTTTTGATCTGATCTTATTTTAAATAAAAATTAATTTCAAACTGAAAAGGCTTTAATCTTATACAAAAGCAATACATCACAAAAATCAGATTAAAATCCAAGAATGAATTTAATATTTCAATGACTTGCAATCATCACAATTCTTAAACCTAAATATCAAAAGAAATAAAAATTAAAAATTAAAAAGATTTTAAAGATAGTAATAAACCTGCTTCAAAATCTATCTAACTATCAATAAATTCATTATTCATATTATAATACTTTTTTTTTGTACAACTAAAAGATTGCAAACATCTATCGTTGTTAATTTATATTTTGCAAGTTCTTTGCGAGCAAAAAGGTATGACTAATGAAATGCAATGAACCTCCAACAACGATACAATGTGGACCATGATTGAATCTACAGAATCGGACTATGCATAAAAATTATCTAAGGCATATAGTAATCTTATGAGAAAAAAAATAAGATTTTCTTTAGACTTAATAATATCTATTGAATATATAGAAATCACATTAATCCAATCCAAAATATATATTAATGTTCTTACAATCTAAATAATTTAATTTTTTGGCGAGCTTGATCAAAAAAAAAGAATTTTAATTAAGGTTTCTAAGTGCGAGCAACTGTCAAAATAATATTAAAGAACTTACTAATAAAACATTTGAATTAGCTCTTAAAACATCAGGCCACCACCGTGGTTTTGGCACTATTGATCTTTGACTGCGCCTTGCGATTGAATTCTGCAGATACTGTATTGTATGTCGGATCTGATATTTCGGGCTTTTCTGACAGTTAACATCATTTGGGCAACTTCTGACATCGGACATAATACCTTGCCTATCCGCTCATCAGCAGCGATTTTTCAAGGAAAGAAAATTTTTTATGAAAATGCATTCTTTGCCTTGAGTTTCGTTAGGATTGAATTAGATAGATTCTTTTTCTATATGCCTATAATACTATAATAGAATAGAGCGTTGTGTGAGGTATTAATTGTTGTATTATGTTACATTTTGTTAATAAACTGTAAATTCCTTATTTCCAATTTCCAATTTCCAATTTCATTTACATCGGAATCTTTTTTAATAAATATATAATATTTTAATTACCTTTCCTACGAGTGTAATGCATCGAAATCTTCTCTCAACTAACATTTTTGATGGATATTTTTTTTTAAAAAATTTGCTTTCCATAAATAGGATGATAAATATGATAAATATAAAATTGATACATCTCTGACAACGGGTAGATCTTTTTAATCTTTTAATGCATGTAAAAAAAATATATATTTTTTTTACCAATAAAAAAAAGTTTCATATTACAACCGGTTAAAGATTTTTTTTACCGGTTAGAATATTTAATTTTAACTCCGGCCGAAATTTAATTTTCGGGCAAAATTGAGATTTTTAGTGATTACAAAATTTCGTCAAATTTATAGTAGTGCCGGCCTGAGTTATATTTAACCGGTTATTAGAATTTTTAATTTAAATTTTGATATTACATGAACAAAATATTGAATGTTTCGAACCGATCGGGTCAACCCGTGTTATTGTGTTAAGTCTTCGAGCGAGTCAGATTAGGGTCGCAATTTTAAGACCAGCCCGAATTAAATTAACCTGTCGGGTCTTGGGTTATACTTTTGCACATGACTTGGTATCAATGCTATGATTGGCGTAGCAAATTCAAAAGTATCAAAAATATCAAATATGTCTGCTTTTTACATACTGTATCTTATTTATTTTATTTATCAGTTTCATTTATTATATTTGTTTTATTTATTAAATCTGTTATATATATTAGTTTTATTATTAAATTTATTATATCTGCAAGTAATTGAAACAACGTTTTGTATAAATTGTTCGAGAATTCAATCTAGAGAAAAATAGAGAAAAGGCAAGCTTCTCTCAAAAGGCTTAATTAGATAATTTTAGTTTGTGAGTTTGTGATAATAAAAATTCCTAATTAATAAAGTTGTGTATTTTACCTTTCAATCTTCTTCGTGTCTTCATAAAGGTTTTGACGCGATAACTAACTACACTAGCGAATCGTAATAATTAAACACACTACATAAATTATACATCGGACAAACTTAATAAGAAGTAAAATAAGTGTTTGTTGACTTGAGAAAGTAAGGAAATCCCATGATTCTAATTTGTACTACACTAGAAATTTAAATTATGAACTTTTTGACATATATAACTAAAACTCATCCTGTTCGTAAGATTTTTGAAATTAGTTATTATTATTTACTTTTTTTTAAAAAAAAAATATTTAGAAATAAACTTAGCTTCATAATATTGGTGATGAATATCATGCCGTTATTTTATAGTGGAGCTTATCTAGTTGCAGCAGCATATACAATTCGTGCATGTATGTGTTGAAATCAAGGTTTCGAGGATATTTTTCGATGATTGAAAAATGAATTTATATTATACAATAAATAATTAATAAAAAACACCCGGTAGAATATCCATATTGAAATTTATTTCTCGGCATTAACATTATCCGTAAAACTCAGGTTGTTTCTAGTTTAACTATAGTCGGATCGGGTCAGGTTCAGGTTATGTAAATGCTGACCTGAATATTTTTAACAGTTCATTTGCCACTTTCGGGTTTCTCTGAAACCTGGCCCGAACTGACTCCTTCATAGCACTAAAATTGCATTATTCAATAACTAAAAAAAAATTACCTAAACCTTTGAACATTATTAGTAAATCGTTGACTATGAAGATAAATTATTCGTGATACTAATAACGGAGCACGTGGAGCACGTAATTATTATGGAGTAAAAAAAAATTTATTGATTTAATAATAACAAATTAAGGGGCAAAAGTACTTAAATTGATAGAATGAATAATGAAATAAAAGATAAAAAATTACATATAGAAGAAATCTAGCTTCTATCTACTGAGAAAATAAAGTGGAAGTGTAGCCACTAGTACGGCAAAAATGCGTACGATAAGCGTAGTTCTAGGACGCCTCTCTATAGTGGATAATGGAAAATAAAATGAAAAATTAAATTTTGACCTTGTCTGTCGCAACTTTTACATAAGGACATTTTAATTTCTTCGGAGTTGCCCAACTTCTTGCTATAAAGTTTTGAACTCGTCGAACATTAGAAGGACTTGTAAACATTTGAACTTTCATACGAAAATAATTATATTGGAAATGAAGGGCTACATGTGATGAATGTAATTTTCGATACCTAGGGTAACGATGAAAAAGATGAGTAGAAAACGCAGTTAGTTCATCTTGCAGACAAGTTGTTTTGGCAAAGTATTCTGCTATCTGTTCAAGTGTTGCTGAAGTTGTAGCTGTTATAGATGATTTTCTGGTTCCAAGTTATTATGAAATACTTAATTCTGTCGGTGATGAAAAATGAAGGCTTTTTTGAGCTTTGCTCACGATATAAAATGATAAAATAAAGAAAATTCAAAAATAGAAGAAACTCTAAGCGAGATATTTGCAATCAAAACACGTTGGATAAATTTAAGTCTGTGATTTGAATGGAAAATAAACATGGATTGATCCACACGTGAACAAAATAATGTAGTTCATCATGATTTAAAAATTAATTAATAATTTATATATGAGAAACAGCAAAATTTATATAAATCAACATTTTACTGTTTGGTAATAGCGTGGTGAAGCCTTTTTGGGGATAGAATATCCAAAATCTAAGTGTTTTTTTTTAATTTAATCCACAAAAATAGGAAAAACCTTAGGATTAAAACTACTAGGGAAAAGATATATCTTTAGATATAAAAATAGAATGAAAAGGTGAAATAGGAGGAGTTTAATTAAATATTATGAAAACAAAATTAAATCACGTAAACGAAAAATAAAAAAAAATTTGTTCACATTGTAAAAGTAGCTGAGCTTAAAGTTTTACAAGATTACAAGATCAAAAATTTTAGAATACGTATTTTATTTTTACCAAGAAAACAAATAACGATAAATTGAAAATTGAAATTATATGATATTATATTCTTTAGCGTTGCATTTAGCTCTTTAAAGTTTATAATTATAAACAAAAAGAAAATGTAGTAAAAATGTTTTTAATTAGGTAATAATGAAGTACTGCTTTCTAGTGCTCCGAGCCGGTCGAATCGACCCGGGTCATTTGACCCGACTCGAGAAAAAATTCGAGTCGGGACTATCATT
>CAMKVN010000328.1:0-32058 GCA_946474995.1 Funneliformis geosporum | reverse complement strand
TTGATAACTAATTATTAATTGAACCCGATTTGTTACTATTTAACATATAGTTATAAATTTTTAAAAATAAGTATAAATCGGGCTGAAACCCAATTTATGTAATTCTACCTAATAATTATGATTATGGTATTAACCGATTTATACCTGATTGTAGTATCTACTGATTTCTATCTATTGATTGCTAATCAAAAAATAGTGACCAATCGGAAAGGTACCTGATTTATCAGCGTTCGACCTGTGTTAGATTTTTTACATGAAGCAGATAAAGACATCAATTGGTAAACTTATCTCTTTATACTTTTTTTTCTTTAGTGGTCTAAGAATAAGTAATTACTATCAAAAAGTTCTGGATCTGAACAACATTTTATATTTACTACTTTACCATTATCATCAATTTCAAATTTATCGTTCATATTTACAAAATCGTCAGAAAATCAAAATATTTACCCATTATAGAACCTCAATATATGCTTAAACATTCTCATCAACTTCATTAAATATATCTGATCTCGATACTCTAGTTAAATTTTGCTTTATTTTATAAAGCTTATGGAATTCGATCATTTGATTAATCAATTTTTCTTTTTTGATTGAAACATATAATTTTTTTTTTTAAATTTAATTTATTTTATTCTTTTTTTTTTTTTTAAATTTAAAATCAATTTTTAGAAATTGATAATGCCAGCGGATCTTTCGTTCTTCTTCAAATATAAAATAAGTGATTCTTAAAGGATTCTTGAGAAGGTGAGTTTCATTCTTTTTACTAACTTTTTCTTCTTTTTTTAGAAGCAAATCTTTCATTTTTCTTCAGATAGAAGGTTAAGTGATCCTTGAGGGATTTTTGGAAGGTAGATTCATTTTTTTTATTAACTTTCTCTTTTTTTTTTTTAGAAGCGAATCTTTTGTTCTTTTTCAGATAGAAGTAAGTTATTTTGGAAGGATTTTTAGAGGATGGGTTTCATTCTTTTTACTAACTTCCTCTTCCTTTTTTAGAAGTGAATCTTTCATTTTTCTTCGAATAGGAGGTAATTTTCTTTGGAGAATTTCTTGGGAGATAGGTTTTATTCTTTTTATTAACTTTCTCTTCTTTTTTTTTTAGAAGCGAATCTTTCGTTTTTCTTCAAATAGAAGGTAAATGATTTTTAGGGGATTCTTAGAAAGTGGATTCATTCTTTTTACTAACTTTCTCTTTTTTTTTAGAAGCGGATCTTTTCGTTCTTTTTTAGATAGGAGATAAATTTCTTTAAGAGGATTTTTAGGGGATGGGTTTCATTCTTTTTTATTAATTACTTCTTCTTTTTTTAGAAGAATCTTTCGTTATTTCAGATAGAAGGTAAGTCTTCTTTAGGGTTCTTTAAAGGATTATTTAAGGTGGATTTTTCCTTTTTACTAATTTTTCTTTTTTTTGGAATGAACGTGATTTTATATGCTTAATAGTGTTCTTTGTATACAATAACTCTAACGCAAATGTAAAAGTTTTCTATTATTAACGTATTATTTTATCAAATAAAATAAAAAAAGATTATAAATCAGTATTTGTAAATAATCTTCAAATAACTTTAAATGACATAACGTTTATTATAAAATCATATTTTATATTTTCTGAAAAATTCATGTGATTTTAAAATATCCAATCAAAATTAACTGTCAAAACTTATTTAATTAACTAAAAAATATATCTCTATAACTTCAAAACTTATATAATTTATTAATAATTATATCTCCGAAACTCTAAAACTTGTTTCAGGTTACAGTTAAATTGTTATCCCATCTCTGAAATCACTGAAATTAATTTCGAAGTTCAGAAGTTTCAAGGATTTATAGTTTCAGCTGGCATCTTTAATTCATATTCATTATTGTCTAACTATTGTATAATAATTTTTAGGTGATTTAATTCTTAATCTTGATTATTCTTTTCTTCATAGATTATTTAAGTATGATCTGCATTGATTATTTTTGCTATACTTTATTAATTTTTGATGCTATGTCAAATTTTTTTTTGTTGCGTAACTCTTTATATATTAGTATAAGCTATTAGAAAATATATCAAACAACATTAGTAATATGAAATATTTCTGCTTAATTTTTTATTATATTTATAATAAATATTTAATTTTTGTTTAATTAGCTTAAATTACAATAGTAATTTGAGTTTAAACCCTTTAGTTGCTATTATCATATAATTAGTTATTTTTTATAGCAATAATAAAAAAAAAATAATAAAATTTTTAATTTTTTAACATATTTTTGATTTTTAAAATTTTGATATTAAACATATTAATATTATATTAAAAGCTATTAAATTATCATGATTTTATAATATTTGGTATACTTAAAATTTTTTTATACTCAAAGTTATATTATTTAGGAAATTATAATATAAATTACAAAATTGGAATTATTAATTTTATGCTTTTATTAGAAATTTTATTTATAAATAAATATTAACGTTATTTAATAATTTTTTTTTTTATTTTTAAAAAATGAAAATTTTTTTTTATCTAAATTATTTTAATTTAAAATATTTTGGATCGTTGGTTTTAATAATAAATCAGAAACCTATTTATAAATTATATTTTATTCTGTATACTTTAAGTTATATCACACAAATTATGTTCTTTATTCCTTTATGTTTTAAATTTTATATTCATTCTGCATATATATTACTTTAATTTAATATTATCGTTATTACTAGGTAATATTATCTTTCTAATTATTCCTATGTTTCTTTGTATTTTCTGAACCATCCGGTCAATTTTCTTATTTACTGGTTCCCTATTTATTCTTTCTGATTATTACATGATTTGTTCTACTACCCACGAGTTCATTAATTGTTGACCCTACAACATACGATATTTGTTTATCTTTAACGTTTAATAATACTTTATTACAGATATTACAGGTCAAAGTATTTGTATGATTAAAATTTGAAAAATATTTGGATTTATTAATCAATTATAAAAAAGCCAAACATAAAATGCATTTACTATATAATTTTTTGAAACTTTTGACCAAGGGAGTAAGATTTTGGTGGGTAACGGCAAAAAAAATCTAATATTGGAACGAATTAGTTAAATAAAAATTCGACATGATAAAAAAAAGTTCAATGTTATATTTTGTTTGACCACGAACATTTGCATGCGGGAGACTTATGCTATGGAAATCTTTTCTTAAAAAATTAATATTGACATATTATCTCGTTTAAATTCATGCTTTTGTGATCACCTCGAATCCTATAAAAAATTTGATTTAGAATATTGTAATACCAAGCAATAATTTATAAAGTAATTTAATGGATATAACCTGCACTACGGTTGATGAACATCCAACACCTGCCCAATCATTAACTTGCAAAAGAAATTGTTTGCGTTTCGTGATATCTTGGAAATTTTAAATGAAACAACATTGTAAACAATGTAGTTAATTATATATATAATTGCAATGAATGTTTGAGAAACCTCGAATAATATTATCATTATCAATTTCAGTGTGTTGATGAAACTCAATATCAGAAGGTTCGTTCATATCAGATAAATTGGTAGTTTCGCTACGGCATACAACTTCGATACTTGATAAAGTATGTGCAAGTCTTTGTTCAATACTGAGAAATGAATGTACTTTTTTAAGCCGTTGACGATTAAAGAATTCCTTTTGCTTTTGAAGTTCCGATTTTACTTTAATCTTATTCCTAAAGTGTGATTTTTTTTTTAATCTTTCATTTAGAATATTAGGTAAAAAAAAAAAAATTGGTTTAAAATAAAACCTTTTTCCTCCTGTCCAGTTCATGACTTTATGATGACGACGATAGATAAATCTTAAAAATCGGGGTCTTTTTTCCTGTTTTGAGCAAAGAATTGGGGATCGTCGGAAAAAAGTTATATCTAGCTAATCTAGCTAATTACAATTGTCTTTATTCGGATATGATCGTATAAATAAAGAGTTTAAATAAAGGAAATGCGAATTTCTGTTTGATTACACAATTGTATTTTTTTATAATTTTAACCGAAATATAAATATATCCATAATTTTATTTATTGACTTACTCAATACGCCTAGCTCCCAGATTAATATTAATTTCTATTAATTCTCTAGTTTAATATTATTTTTTTATTTCTTATTCAATCTTTTTTTTTCCTTCATCCGATGTTTTTATCTTAAATAGCTTTTTAATTTTTATATAATGTTATCACGAAAAGACATTTTATTAAATAGTTATCCAAAAATATCGTATTCTAGAAATACAAAACCCTTTGTCTTTCTTATAGCAAAAGTTATATGTTTCTTGTTTGTTATTTTATCAGAACTAATACCTGTTCAATGTAAGTAGTGTCCAAATATTCTATAATGAATTTTTATAACTTAAATATTTCTTTATTCAGTTTTTTTTTGTGAATTATTTTTTTTTTTTTCACGACATTCCAATTATTTTAAGGTAAAGTTCGGGAAAATTTGATATATTATCATTTTCGGCTGACACTTGGTCTTTTCCTTTAAATTATTTATTTTTAAATTCAATTAGACCTAATACAATATACATTTTATTATTCTAGCAATATGTGACCCATATAAACCTGGTGAAGCTACGATAGATCAAATGTTTTGTAATCCTAAAGAAGGCGAAGAATATAGAATTAATGATGATGTTTTACTGAGTTGGAATTACGCGAATGCTAATCTATTTGATTCTAACGGTCAAAATAAAGTACAAATATATCTTTTTAGAATACGGCAAGATACTGCATATGAAGTGTTAGTATCGTTAGATCCTGGAAATTTCAATTATCTCGCAGCTAACAGGATCTCCAACTCTATTAACATAACTGTTCAGCCTAGATGGATACCTGTAGATGAGTATTCAAACCCGCCTAAAAGTCATTTGTTTTTTTTCAGGGTTATTCCAAATGGCTCTGGCAAGGAATATGATTTAAGCTTTTCTACCCCACAATTTAAAGTCATACGTAAGTAACTTGTTTTTGAATTCTCAACTTTATTAATATATATATAGTAAGGTATATTGAAAATTTTTAACTTTTACAGAACCGGATTTATTGAATTCGACAACAACAAGTTTAGAAACTCAAACAGTTCAAACAGTTCCAACAGCGGTAGTTCCAGTTATCACATCACCACATGATTCGGAGGCTCAGGAAGATAAATCCGAAAATAAAGTGTTGATAGCCGTTATAGTAGTGGCTAGTCTCGCTGCACTGTTAGCCTTTATTGCGGTTTTAATTGCTATCAGGAGTAAAAGACGATCCAGTCATCATAATAAGCATAAAAGTCATTCTAATCTTTCTACATCTTCAAGTACACCAATGGTTGCTCCTTTATCTATTGGCAAATTCAGAAGTAATAACCGTGATTCTGAATCCCCTATAGAAGCCGAATCAATTCATTCCACAACTCCACTTGCTATGAAAGAAGATACACGCTTAAAACCGAAATCCACAGTATCTAATGAGAATCAACCAATATCCGCTTCAGATGCTGCACTTCTTTCGGATGCATTTCGTAAAGTATTGCGAAAACCGGATTGGAAGCCTGAAGAAGATGATGACGATGGCATGGATTTATCAAGCGAGGAACGTTTACGGAGGAGAGAAGCAAAAGAATTAATGAAGAAGGAACTTGCTGAAGAAGGAACTGATTTACAAAATCTTTCAAGAAGGCACACAAAAGTAGAAATTCGTAATATAAGCGATGAACAAGCAAGAGATGGTGCTAGTATTTCATCAGAATCTGGTTCAAAATAATAACAGAATGTAATGTTACTTTGTATTATTATTTTTTTTCATTGGAGCGATTAAGAATATAAAGAAATAAGACTTGGAAATTGAATTTTCAACGTTTTATTGTCAAGTTATTTGGTGAGATATAGCTGTTTATTTTATTTATTTATATAAATTATTTTTATAGAATTAAATGATGATTTTGTAACTTTGTTATTAGACTTGAAAAATTTATTTCCTTTTTCAAAAAATGTAAGTTTTTTTTAGGAGTTTCTTATTTGTCATTTAATATTTATTTAATTTTATCGCACATTTAATAATAATTCAAAGTGCGATTTTTTATATTTATGTATTATTTTCTTTTAAAACTTGTAATTATAGTTTTTGATTTCATATTAATAATTCATTCAACAAAATTAAAGATTAAATTATTATTATAGATCTATAAATCTTTCGTCATGGCCATTTTCGATAGATCATCCCATTTTTAAGAAACTTGATAGGTAAATGTATATTAATATGTTTCAGCGTTTTCCCGCTTTCCCGACATTTATATTCTTATTTTAGCTCCTAGCAAAACATAGTAAAATATACGAAAAGTTTAATTTTTTTTTTTTTATATTTCTTATATAATAATTTTGAAGCCAATTGATTGTAATTTTAAGTTGTATTAATACATAATCAATATATTCATATATATGTAATAAAATATTTATAATTAAAATTCGCTAATTATAATAAAGTTTTATTTTAAAAAAAAATAGACTCTTATAATAAATTTAAATAGCTAATAGGATGGCAAATAATGGATTTTTTTTAATAGCAATTCCAATCATTTTAACTAATTATAATTTTCCTCATAAATCAATAGTAACCTTTTTATATTATTTATTATTTTTAATACAAAATACTTTAATAGCTCTGTCTTTAAATATTATACTATCATTTTTAATTGCATTGTAATCTTATTTATTAATTCTCTTAATTTCAAATATTTTAACAAATTTCTGTAGTCAATAAAATATTTAAGTTTTTATATTAAGATTAACTAATAAATCTTTAATGATTTATAATACATATATTATAAAATTATAAAATTATAGAACTTATGTAAGATTATATTTTAAATGTTGATATTATAAGTCTAAGTTTCTTTGCTATAGTAAGTAAATTTCTTATTATTAGAGTTTACAATCTTAGAAAATATCACATCTTACAGATATCTAAAAGTACTCACATTAAATTTGAACTGAAAGACTTATTTATTTTTTAGTGATAAATTTAATAGTAAGTTTATTGTATTAGTTCACAAATAATCCTAGAAGATAGATATGTAGAAAAATGTAATTATATTTTCAAATTAATCATTTATTAAATATTAAAATTTACAAAAGAGTTAATTTATAACTTAAGTGATAAGCTATTATATTTATATAAAATTAATTTGTTTTAGCTATTATTTGCTATATTATAAACTAATTAAATTTATAAATACAAGTGTAATAATATAAAATATAATAATAATAATTGAAAATTTAATATAATTAGATGAATTAAACTGATTTGTAAATTAGAAAAGAAATTTATTGTTAATTATTTAGTATAATGACTGGTATATGTATTGCATTATCAGTCTATAACTTACAAATAATTAATAAATAAAATCTATTTCTATTATTAATATATTAAATAAATTTATAAATTTTAATTTTATAAAGGATAAAATCTATAAATTTATTTAAACTTATATAAGAAGATTGCTATAAAAATTAGGTTCTAAGAATTTTTTAATAAAATTTTAAATTTTATTTATTTTATTTTTATTTTAAATTTTGATAATTCACTAAACTTGATTTCTCTAGCTATTTTTTTTATATATTAAAGATACAATAGCAACTTATTTAAAAATCTACAACTGTTACAACTCTGATTATAATCTAAAAATTACAACTAATTGTGAACTTTTGTATTATAATTCTTATATTTAAAATTTTGCAATTGATTATAACCTAATAGTTATAAATCTATCTTTATATATAGTAATCCTGTCTATAATTATCACTTCTTTAATCACATTATAATTAATTACAATTTTTTAAATATGAAAACACCTCTTTTATAATTACACTACTATATAAATATAATTATATTAATTTTTAGTCTTATTTTATAATAAATTTAAGAAAATTACATTTTATGTAACTACTGTAACTACATCAAATTATATAATCACAGTAGATTAGATTATATTAATATAAATTTTATTATAAAAACAGTATCTAAAAAAAATAAAAAATAAGTATAATCTCAGTTAATATTACTTTGTTTCATATCATTCGAATCTTTGAAAATAGATGAATCTAATAAGCTAATATAAATTGATTTCTAATCACAAATCATAAAAAAATTGTGATTAAAAAATTTGAAATCAGATTTGTTTAATTAGAATTTATTGAATTATAATTTAGTCTAATAATTCAATTACAAATTATACTGAAATTAGTTAATCTAAAATTGATGATAATTAACTTATTGAATTCATTTAATTTTAAGGATTTGAATAGTGATTATTTTATGAGAAATAAGACAATATTAATCAAAATTATATTATTTTTTATAGATATTGTATATATAATAAATTATGTGAAATAATGACATTAATTTTAACTATTTTGATCATTTTAGATATCTGAAATTAATTATTTTTGAATTTATAATTTATACTAATAGATAATTAAATATTTATTTATTTATATATAAGTGATTATAATAATAAATTTATTAATATAAGTATATCTTTAAATAGTTATGAAACTAAAGTTAATTTATTTATAATATTTGAAATAGTTAGAATAGTCAAAACATCATATTTTAAGTTTAATGTTGCAATTTTATTAGCAACTTTATTTAAGTTTATGAGGGGTAAATATAATAAGCAAAAACAAAAATTAATTTAAAAATACTAACAATACTAACATTTATTATAACTACTTTTAAAATTCATTTGAGTTGATTGTTCATCAGCACTTTTTTTTTTACTGAATAATTCATTTTATATAAGTAAAATCACTAATAATATGAAAAGAAAATGATCAATATAATAACATTATCTTTTTACTAAAGTAAATTTCTGAACTAACAAAAAATGAAAAATCTTCAACTAATAATACATATTTTCTAAAAAAGTAACTATAAAATATGATTATACTTTAAATATGATTAAGAATGTTTATCTAAACCTCTTTAAAATTTTACAATTAATTTTAATGAAATTTTAATAAGAGCTTAATATTATTTCATCATATTTTCTTGGGTTTTAGTATTTACTATAATAGTTTTGATTAATAATGTTATTTGAAACCTATTTTAACATATAACTCAAAATTTTATAAACTTTTTCAAAACCTTTAAAATGACTTTTTTTTAAATCTAAAACTTGATTAAACTTAATTGAGTTTAAAAAAACCTATTAGAAGTGTAGATAAAAATATTTATTATAAACAAATAGTTTTATCTCAAATATCTCAAAACTCAAATTTTTTAAAAATAGTTTAGAAAGACATCATTAATTTTGATATTTTAATATTTTACCATAGTTTTATATAAGTTTTTATAAGATTTAATATAGTTTTGACAAAGTTTCAGCATTTTAATAAGTAAAAAGCCTCTTTTAATTTCTTGCAACTTTAGATATGATACATTAAAGTTTTAAATTTTTATTTAAAAAATGTATTATATCTAAAAGTATAATATTTAAAATTCAAATATATAGTATTTTATTTTAATAAAATTTTATATTTTTATTGATTTTGGCAAATATGCTTATATTCTTCCTTCTGATTAAAGTACTTCCTATAATATCATATTCTTAAAATTTGAGAATTTATATCAAATCTAAAGTATCTTAGTTAGCTATATATAGTACTATTCAACAAAAATTTTATTAATTATATTTGTTATTATTAATTAAAAAGAAAATTTTATATTAAATTAAAAATAATAAACATATAGAAGCTAAAGAAGAAAACTCTAAAAAAAATTTTTTTTAAGTTAATGTTAAATCTGAACTTATTTTACTAAAAAAAATCATAATTAGCTTAGAAAGTAAAATTTTAATTTTTTTTAGAGTTTTCTCACTTTTTACTGCAAAACTTCTATATAGTATATTTATATTTAATTAGTTATTTTCTTTATAATTGTTTTAATAGGTTTAAGAAATATTATTATTGATTATTTGAGTTATATGATTTTATATTATTATAATACTAAAAGTAATGTATTATTAATTTGAGATGATCAATAAGAAAAAATAAGTAATAAATATATCTTAACATATTTTTTGGATTGTTAAAACATTAATTATTTAAATAAATAAGAAAATAATATTAAATTCTTCAAAATGAATTTATTATTTAAAGGTTTTAATGCTTTATTTTACTGTAATAAAAAAGTAATGTAATATATAATGCTTTATGAGTTTTCTATTTTAATCTGTAATTTATAATTATATAGATTTTAGAAAAATATTAAAGAACTTACATTTAAAAAATTTTTTTATTTTTGATTTTATTTTAATGTTTTAGAAATATGAAAACTAAGCATAATCATACAAAAATAAATTATTACCCATTAGTTCACATTATACTAAAATATTTAAAATAAGTAAAAAATAAAAACTAGATTTTAAGATATGTTTATATTTACTTTTATTTTATTTTATTTATTAGCCTATTCAATTCTTATATCTTATCAACTACTATATTATCTGATTATTAGAATTAAAAATATTATTTGCTATTTTTTTCTAATAGGTGTTATATATATCATATAATTTAATTTGTGATTTGTTTATTTATAAAAAAAACTACTTATTAATTTAGAATGATTTTCATAGATTATTTATTAATCTGCTTATTTATAAAATGAAGACTGCTTATTTATCTGCAGTTTTTCTTATTTTTATTTTATAATAATGAATACATTTTATTAATTTATCACTTTTTTATATCAATTTTGTTTACAAGTCATGAAAGATTTAATTTTATCATTATGTTAGTTTTTTTGGCTGATTGGATAAAGCTACCTCTTATTATTATTTTTAAATTTAAAAGATTCTCTAATAAGAATTTTTGAAGGTGTAGTAATTTATACAAATTTTTAAAAATAGATGAATGAAAAAACTAAGTACTAAAAAACCTTTTTTGAGATATATAAATAGAGAAAATATTAATATAAAGAACAAATTACTTAAAAAACAATTTAAATTGAATCTTATTCAGACTCAAATAAAAATAATAGAATTTCAGATAAGTTTTATAAAATATGATTTATTGTGATTTGAATAATTTCCATTTTAATTTCATATAAATTATATTTATATTAGATGAATGCAATTAAATAAAGATTTTTTTTTTTTCAAATTTAAAAAAAGTCATTTTCATAATTGTATTTGCAAAATTTGAAATGAGAAATAAATGAGCGTTTGATAATAATAATAATCATGATAATCAAATATAGTCATTATTAAAGAAAGTAATGATACATTAATAATTAACTATTCAAATAAACCTGCATTTATTACCTTTATTTTCATAAAATTGCATTAGTTATTACACAATTCCCTTAATATTATTATTGATAAAGAATATAATGAAATTGCAGAGTATGAATATTTAACAATTTAAATGATTTAAGATGTATCTTCTATTTTTAATTTTTCTTGATGATTTAATTGACTCAATATTTTATTTTTATAGTCACCTCAAACCATCACAAATGAATTACATGAGATTATAAATAAAATAGAGATAAATTCTATATATTTGTTGTTTTGAATATTGAATAATTGATCTTTCTGATTGTAATGTAGCAAACCCAGTAAATAAAACCTTCATAACCAGTAAAAAAGAATTGTTAAAAGGTTTCTGAAATACTGTATGTATATTTTTTTGCAGTTTATGAAAATTCAAGATATTATAATAACCTTACTTTTTAGTCTAAACAATCATATCAATTTAATACCTCTTTTGGACACTTATGACGGATCACAATACTAAATTTTGACCTTGAAATTCTTAGTAATACCAATGTCTGATTTTGTTACAGTATATCCTATGTTTAAATTATATTTTATATTTCAAATTATATTCTTATATAAAAAATATATTTTTATAATAACAATAAAAAAAAAATTTCCATATATGTAAAAAAGGTAAAAATAAAGATTCAAGATAGATTTGCGGCATTTAGGAATTTTGATAACAATATTAAGAATCCTATGATATTATGTGATTATCACATTTGTGATGTTTCAATCTGCAAACCGGAATATCCTAAATCGTAATATTCTAAAAAAAAATTTTTAATTATATAGTGTTCAAATAAATAATCACATGACTTGGAATATTTAGATAAACTATTCTGAACATTCACACATTTTCAATACTTCGCAGCATCATGAATCAGAAAACTTCCGACTCAAAAGATATGATTATGGTCACTTGTAATGACCGTTTAGGCAAAAAGGTTCAGGTCAAGTGCACGTTAGTATTCCTACTAATTAACTCGATTAAGATCGTTGGAATTTTTGAATTCGATTATTCACCATTTTTTTTCTTATTTGATTTATTTATATCATACCAGTCCAACCGACTCGGTTTTAGAATTTAAGAAATTACTTGCAGCTCATATCGGTACCCCCTATAATAAAATTAAATTAAGATATGGGTAAGCTTAATCGTTTATATATGTGATAATTATAAATATTAAATTATTCTAACTTTACTAATTTTTAATCATTTTATGAAGAGGGATCAACTCTCTTAATAATAAACTCACATTAGATGATTGTAAGTTACTCATTTCATTTCATTATATATATATATATTTATATTGTTATTTAATGTTATTATTACTAATCGAATAACAATAAATCTTTAGATTCAATTAGTAATGGTGTTAATATCGAACTATATTATACATAAACTGATAATCGTTTGTATATGTAAATTAATATAATTTGTGCAATCAAAAATCAAAATCAAAATAAAAAAATCTCATTTAATATAACCATATAATTTTTAATCAAAACTGTTTTTATTCAAGATAATCAAGGTCTATATAAATTTCCTAACCAATCTTTTTCAGTTCTTGGTATATTCCATGTCCAGCATTCATCACCACCTTGAAAATTATATGGTGTTAATGGTAGGTCATAAGGTAAACGAATAGGAATTATCAATTTTCCTCCTCCTTCCTCCAATTGTTTCCTTTTCTTTGACAAAGTTGAATTTGAAGAAGTGGCGTTACAAGATGGTAGTGTAGGTTTTAAATTACGAGGAATAGAATTTATTAGGTGGACCGAAGTAAATTCAAGTTTCTGAGAAGATAAAATTAAAAAAAATTAATATATATTATTAAAAAAAAAGCCATTTATCTTGGAAACATACATGAAATAATTCTGGAAAGATTAATACGCCCAACTCGTAACTGCGTATCATCAACTGTTTGTTTTTCTTTTGTAAAGTGCCCCATGCAGCTTTGGATAAATTGCTACTAGTCAATAAAAACCATGCAATATCTGCATTTGAATCTGAATTATTTGTTGTCAAATTCGGCATTATTTTCATTCGAGAATATGTCTAAAATTATCAAAATCAATTAGAAATATAAATAAGAATTTAAGACTATTGATAAAAAACCTTATAAACCTTAATATGAGGCATTGCACGATCTCTTCCAGCTTCAATTGCCTTCCATTTATACAAATATTTCTGCATGTAATATTTTTGTTTTAAATAATTTTCATGACTAAAAGGTAATGCTTGACCAGCCGTCCATCCCTCCAAACTTGTTAAAACATCGTTAATCAATTTCGAAATATGTTAATGACTTTAATAATTTAAAAAACTAAATACCTATCGCGGACATTCTCAACAGTTGGATAAACTAATTTTATTTCCGGGTCACTGCATTGATTTTGGTTTTTTGCATGTTTTAGACTATCCGCAAATTCATTTATCAACCATTTCTCGTCTTTACCTAGTGATCCGATGCTGGAAAATTGGCATATAATGTTACTTTCAAACTTACACGATAACGGGATGGTGACGTTTCTTAAAACATTCCTAAGCCTCATATGACCAAATCGTTCCATCTTTTCATTAACATGATAACCTGGTACTGAAGCAATTAATTTCGCCTTAAGTAAATAAATTGAATCAGTAAAAATCACATCAATTCATAAACAAACAATATTCATATATTATAATTCACCTTGACAGTTGAAAAGTCATATTCCTTCACTTTATTTCGAATATGCTTTAATTTATCACCATAGCTATCCAAATATTCAATCAGATCCAACTCAAATTCTGAACATGTAGCATTCTCGCGTTTCTTAGAGAGGAACGGGGTCATGTATACTCCTTGTGTTTTATCGCTTTTTTTTTTTAAAAACAAAAAAAAAATGAAATTTAGTCAAATCGTTAATAAGTAATTGGTAATTTATTAAATAGCAACATACGCCCAATCCCTTCTTATCGCGTTAGCAGTGTGGATAACCATACGCATTGTGAAATTCTCGTAAAAAAGTAACATTGCCTATGAGAAGTCAATATAAAAATATTGTATAAATTATAGCAACATTATGAGTTATACAATAACTATACTTTTGTATGATGAGTTCCTAATAATTAACAATATACATTTATATATATATATATATATTCATTGAAACAAAATAAACCAAATCAAAATTCCTATTAAACCTAACCATATGGAATAGGTAGCCGTGGAGAAATAAGTTTCACATTATTGAAAAAATTTGCTTCCGCCTGGTAATTCAGAAGGGGTGTTTAGAATCGAAAATAAACTATTTTTTTTTGTTTTCTTTTTATTTTTAACAATTACTTTTAAATATCTTTCACTTTCTTCGCTAAGTCCATGCACAATAGTCGTAGGAATTGTATTTTGCTTAGATTTAGGTAAATTAGACATCAGAAATTCAAGTTCAAACATAAAATTGAATTGAACCATTTCTACCAAATCTTCCTATTAAAAATGAAATTTAATATATCAAACTTTTGGATGGTAACAACTAATAAATTAAATACCGAACCGAATATAAGATAGAACTCAGAGAGACACTTTCGACATTTTCAGAGTCGGGAAGACTTTTAGTTGTCGTAAGTTTAATGCCAGAATCTTCATAAGAAGTATTTTGTTGTATGCTAGAATCTACAATATCATTTTTGCCTAAATTTATTTTTTGGCGTTTGATACTACTTTCTGAACGATTGTCAGACATTTCTTGATTAAAAAAAATTAGATTTGATCTTAGATCTTATATACGTTTTTCATCGTGAGAAATTTACCATTCGACCAATAAATTAGGGAAGGCGATCTCTAAGATCTATTTTTAGACCCTTAATAATTGAATGAGTGTATTGCACAATTGTTGAATAATTAAAGTTCAAAATTAAAATACGTTTACCGAAAGGTAAAAGCTTAATTTTAAATGATATAATTATTATTCCGTTATTTATATATAAATCTTATGCCTTTATTTTTAGAGTCCTTTTTTTCCGCGTCAAAACAATACTTTTCATTATTAGCGAATTATAATAATTACAAATTTGTCTCAAAAATGAAGTTTAGTTCTTGTCTAATTTTAAGACGCATTTGTTATCTTTATTTTAGATCGGTTTTACATATATAATATATAAATCCCAGAGAACTGGCAAACGCTAATAATTCAACATGGGAGAGTCAAACGGCTCGTAGTATGAGCCCAGATTAAGTGACCACGTGACGGAGCGATCCGGATTGGATCGCGATCTGATCATATGATCGATCTCTTAACATCCCTAATTACAGTTTCAAATATTCATGTGATCTTTAATTTTTTGGTTTTTTACCGCACACGAGCGAAAGTGTTGCGTTTTTTTTTTAAAAAAAAATATAATCTACATATAGTATTTACCTTCTCTTTTTTTTTATACCTAATACCTGGCTTTTCGTTTTAAGTAAATATCCTAAGATTTATCTATAATGTCAGCCTATTCCGAGGAAGTATTAATTTCTAAACTCAACAAACTTGTCGACACTCAAGAATCTATTTCTCTACTATCACAGTGTTGGTATTTCTCTTTAGTAAATATATATACATATATTACTTTTTTTTTAATATAAAGCCTTTAGTCAACAACTTTATCTTTCCTTATTATAAAGTCTCCTAGACATTAAAAGGTTTCATCTTGTTCATATAATATTTATTTATTATAGGGTTCATGTACCACCGACGACATGTAGCAACCAGTGTGGATATCTGGAATCGCGAGTTACGAAAAGGTAGAAATTAATTATATTCTGACATTCACGATCATGATATTTTACCGACTTTAATTACTTGATTGAACTTTTTAATATGAAGCAAGTTCAGCGCGGAAAGTATCTTTCATATACCTTTGTAATGATGTTTGTCAAAATAGTCGTCGTAAAGGTCCTGAATTTGTAAGAGAATTCCGTAAAGTACTTCCTGATGCTATTGAGCATACTTATCGTCATGCGACTGCTGATGTTCAAAACAAGATAAGGCGTGTTGTTAATATTTGGGAGGAACGTGAAGTCTTTGATAAAGATTTTCTAGATGAATTACGGAGAAATTTTTTGGGAACGAATTCACCACAATCTGGAAGTTCTATGGCAAAAAGGCAAATAGATAAACAGACGAAGGCAGGTACCTCTATGTCACCACCTCCTGGACGTTCTGATATAGTAAGTGTTTTGGATGATGAGGTCAGGTGTCATTTCTTTCCTCAGTCGAGTTAATTTAATCTTACAAGAACATCAATTTAGGCGAAATTGGTTACGACCACTCATACTATTGTAGATTTGGAAACTGTAATTCAAGAATATGGAAGAAAAGTAGCAAAACTTTGGACGGAAATAATGGAAGCAGAAGGTATGAAAATTTATATTTGGTTATTAATTCTATTTTTTTTTTAAAGATTTAAACGTGTGAAAAAATTTGATACAAAGATTTTGATCCATAGAAAAGCCTGGACCATCCATTCTTTCGCAACAACTTGATTACCTCCTTCGAGTGCTGATAGAACAAAAAAATCTGATCACAAGGAATATCTCTAATCGAACACAATTCATCATTCAGATGAAGGAAATAATAGCACAAGAAGAAATGAAGCTTAGAATTGATAACAAAACCCTTCTAGATACTCAAAGCAAAATTAATGAAGCCAAAGAATGTTCAGAACAATTAAAAGCTATTACGGAGTTTCCAACGATCACCATTATGGATGAACATAATAAACAGCAACAACAAACTCAAAGGATTCCTGAAATTAAACGAGAGGAATCCACAGAAAATAACAATTCATTTTATGATCCTACCGCTCATTTGATTCTTCCCCCTACATCTTTTGCCGCCGATATTTTACCTCCATCCGAAACTCAATTGTTTGGAGATTCATTAATTAATAATTTTTTACAACTTCCATATCAACCCACGTCTATTTCTTCATCTATATCTAATTCACCAGCACCATCTAATACTAGCGATGAACATAGTGATCCGTTAGTATCAGCAGATACATAAATAAAGGTTAACACATTACTTTGATAAGTCAAGTATAAACTCAGTGGAACTGATCTTAAGTAGACGATCATATGATGTTTCTTTAGATTTTGTGCAATAATCGCTCTTTATATTTGTATGGTTTTTTTTTTGCATTAATATGAATAAAAATAGAATAATAATCGGTACATTTAAATAATTTCTTGGATTGATATTCGGAGACATTAACGGGATTTTATTTTTGATTACGTTATCGGAAATGATGTCCAAAAATAATATTTTTAATCAGTAGAAATTTTTTTTTTTTTATGGAACTTTGTTAAGATGATGATGTTAAAACATAAGTTTTCGCCTTTACTGAAGATTAAGAGTGAATTTTGTTCAATTCTTAAAATCCGGAATATATATGTAAGGGAAAAAAAAAATAAATTTTTTTTTTCACTTAATAAATTTATAAATAATTAATTCTTTTAATATTAGAGGAATTATGTGGGAACGACTAGAGATGATGGGAAAAAGAAAACTCCAGTACATCAAAAAATAACATTTTCGGGAATCCAACCAACAGGAATACCACATTTAGGAAATTATCTTGGAGCCATAAAGAATTGGATATCTTTACAAAAGCATAAATCAGAATCCGAATTGATATTATATTCTATAGTTGATTTACATGCACTCACAATTCCGCGAGATGCTAAATTGTTGCAGCAAAGTAAAATGGAGATGACAATTATATTGATGGCTTGTGGAATCGATCCAAAGAAATGTTTGATTTTTGAGCAATCAAAGGTATCGGCACATTCAGAATTATCATGGATATTGAGTTGTGTTACACCAATTGGATGGTTATCAAGGATGACTCAATGGAAGAACAAAATTCAAGAACAAAAAAATGTACAATCAACAGAGAGTATTGATATCACTCGTGAAATGGATTTAGGATTATTTGGATTATTTGCTTATCCCGTATTACAAGCTGCTGATATATTACTTTACAAATCTACCCATGTACCAGTTGGTGATGATCAAATTCAACACTTGGAATTTACGAGAGATTTAGCTGAAAAATTTAATAAATTGTATAAGAGAAATGTGTTTCCTTTACCACAAACTATCCTAGGTATATAAATCAAAATTTTATTAACTTTATTTTTTATTTTTATTTTTATTTTTTTTCTCTCAATTGTTATTAATTTTCTTTTTTATGATTAGTTCCAGCGAATCGTATTTTATCACTTAAAGATCCTTTGAAAAAGATGTCAAAATCGAATCCACTCGAACATTCTAGAATAAATTTGACAGATTCACCCGAGAATATTTCACAAAAAATAAAACGTGCCACTACAGATTCGCAAGAAGGAATTTCATATTCGCCTGATACACGTCCCGGAATTTCCAATTTAATTAATATTTATTCCAGTTTTACGGGCTTAACCATCGAACAAGTTGTAAATGAATATAAAAATAGCGATAATAAAAAGTTTAAAGAGTCGGTTGTTGACGTGATCGTACAGAATTTACAACCGATTCAAAAAGAGATTGAGAAATTAAAAAAAGAGGAGGGATACGTGAATTATATACTTGAGGATGGTTCGAATAAAGCAAATGAAATTGCCAAAAGAAACCTGGAAGAAATTTCTAAAGTTATAGGGTTGCGTAATTAATTTAACTAATTTTGGTAATGTAAAAAAATATATATCCATAATAGGAGTAATTGAAACTTGATATACTTTTGAATAAAAAAAACATTTATTAAAAATGTCATCAATTAAAAGATTATTGCCTCTTGATGGAATAAAAGTTATCGAGATTGCAGGATTAGCTCCTGCGCCATTTACAGGAATGGTATTAGCAGATTTTGGTGCAAATGTAATCCGAGTTGATAAATTCACCGATATGCATAATAAAATGGACAACCTTTCAAGGTAAAATGAAATAATTTAGCGAAGCGATTGCAATACATTATATATCAACCGTTTTTTTTTTATTTTTTATCTTTTCGATATATATAATATAGAAATAAACGATCAATTTCTATTAACTTAAAATCTCCAATTGGAATCTCAATCTTTAAACGATTAATTTTTCTCGATACTGATATATTGATTGAACCATTTCGACCTGGTGTGATGGAAAAGTTGGGATTAGGACCGAATGAATTATGTAAACTAAATGAAAAGTTAATTTATGTTAGGTTAACCGGTTTTGGTCAAAAAGGTATTATTTTTTTAAAGGGTAACAATCAAAATTTGAACACTTTTGAATAAAAAATTTACATTTTATTTTTATTTTTGGGGGGGACAGGTAAATTTTCTAATATGGCGGGGCATGATATTAATTACCTTGCAGTTTCCGGTGTATTATCGGTAGGTTTTATTATACTTATGTACTTTTCTTTTTTTTTTTACTCTTTTGTTTTACTTTTTAAATAAAAATATTGGATTTTATCTTAATAGCTTCTTGGAAGAAAGAATGAAAATCCCATGTTTCCATTAAACATTCTAGGTTTTTAATTATTTTTTTTTTTTTGCTAAAAATCAAAAAACAAAAGGTTTCCTTATTAATTTAGTTCAATAAAAATAAATAGCCGATTTTGCTGGAGGTGGTATGATGTGCGTATTGGGTATTTTATTGGCATTGATTGAAAGATCAAAATCGGGAAAAGGTCAAGTCATTGACGTTGCAATGGTATTTATACAGTACATATATGAAATATTTTATTAATGAATTGATCAATAATAATCATAATTTTTAAACAAAGGTTGATGGAGTCAAATATTTGGCAACCTTCACTCAATTAATGAAGCTAATGAATCAGTTATGGACTGAACCCAGGGGTGAAAATATGCTTGATGGAGGTGCTCATTTTTACGAAGTTTATAAAAC
This sequence comes from Funneliformis geosporum, assembly GCA_946474995.1. Classification (NCBI taxonomy): domain Eukaryota; kingdom Fungi; phylum Glomeromycota; class Glomeromycetes; order Glomerales; family Glomeraceae; genus Funneliformis; species Funneliformis geosporum. The sequence goes on along the minus strand of CAMKVN010000328.1, from coordinate 11,847 downwards.
CAAGGACAATAAATATATGGCCGTGTAAGTAATTTTTATCTTTCTATATTCATCCTTTAATGTTTACTCACTCATACCTTTTTTTCTTTATGATTAAGCGGTGCTATTGAACCGCAATTTTATGCAGAATTATTAAAAAGATTAGATTTAAATGCAAATACCTTACCATCTCAATTAGACAATTCGAAATGGAATGAAATGAAACAATTGTTTACAAATACATTTCTGACTAAAACACAAGAAGAATGGAATCAAGTATTTTATGGTAGTGATGCGTGTGTTACACCTGTTTATGGATTAAGTGATAAAATACCAGAACCTGCTCCAAAATTATACGAAACTCCTGGTAGAATGATACAATTAAATGATTCCTTGAATCCAGGTAAGCATAGTGAAGAAATTTTAACAGAATACGGTTATAGTGAAAATGAGATTAAAGAATTTTCGATGAGAGATATCGTTGGTGGATTAAACTTTAAAAAAAGTTTATTGTAAATTATTATCCACGTTTTTTTTTCAATTCGAGTCGCACAAGTGAAGTTTGTTAAACCCTTCAACGTGAAACACGGAATTTCTTTTGCGCTTGTGCATTTAATTAATCCCTATTGAATTTCATTTATGAATTTTGGTAGTTTATTTGTCCATTAAAATACGAACAAAGAATTAAAGTTGTGAAACAAAGTTTTTTTTTTTTCTTTTAAAAAAAAAACTTATTTTTGCTATATATAAATAAAGAATTCAATCCTATTTTTTTTTTAAAAAAAAAAATTAAAATAAAATAAAATAAAAATGAAAGCAATGATTAAAGGAAAATTGAATACTGCCGTTGATAAAACTGTTGATTTTGTTGAGAAAACAGATCCTGCTCTTGATAGTTTAGAATTAATTACTCACATTGCTGAGGCAGCATCAGTTGTTATCCCTTACGTACAATTCGTTCCGCTTGTTAATGAAGTATCCGATATTCTTAATAAGGTTATAGATTTATATAAGACAGCCCAACATAATAAAAATATAACCAAAGTTTTGGTGGAACGAATTATTGCAGCAAGCTCCGCAGTTGAAATGTTAAAAGCAAGAGAAGATTTATTTACTTTAAAAAATTATACAAGTTTACAAAGATTAGTTGAAGTTCTTCAAAAAATGAAAAAATATATTGAAGGAATCACTCAATATAATACTGTACAAAAATTTTTGGGGGCTAAATTAATCGAAAAACAATTTAAAGAATTATGTAAGGATTATGATAGCAGCATTACCTTATTAAGTTTTACCTTAACGGTTGATTTTAAGATTAATTCGGAAAAAGAAGATTTAATTTTAAAGGAAGACATTGAAGAACTTCTAAAGTTTCAAGCAGCTTTAGCGGAAAGTATCGGCGAAGTGGATAAGAAAATAAGTCATGTGGACGAAAAAATCTCTGGAGCAAGTGACAAAGTGAACTTGGTTATTGAGAAAGTCAGTGAAATGCAAATCACTATGCAAAGTTTGATAAATAACCCAAAGAGTGAAAAACAAAATCAAAACAGAATTGATACTATCTTTAATGAACCCCTACTTCCATTCGAAGATTATGAAGAAGCTGATGAGCCACCTCGAACTGTTAGACTAAGAAAATATGTCCACGTAAAAACTAAAGAAGATTTTGCTTTTAAACGTGTGGATAAAGAAAATTATAATACAGTTAAAAATCAAGTCACAATTCTCAAAAAGCTAAAAGATTGTCAAAATATTATTCATTTCTATGGCCTTACTAAAGATGATAAAGATGATTTTCATTCAGTAACCGAATGGGCAGAAAATAAGAATTTACGTGATTATATTATTTCATATGGACAAATTATCGAGATGAGATTGAGAATTAGATTTGCTTATGATATCGCTAAAGGGTTAAATTTCCTTAACTCTGTCAAGGTAACAAAATTTTATTGAAATGTTCAGACCAGGTTAGATCATGTCTGAGCTAACTATAAAAAAGAAATTTTCTGTTTATTTATTCATAATTTAAATATTAAAAATATATATATATATATATATTTTTTCATCCTATAGATCGTTCATCGGGATATTAGATCCGAAAATATCGTAATTACATATAATGATGTTGCAAAGATTACAAATTTTAAGTTCAGTAGAGATCATAACGCAGCTACTAGTAATCTATCCGCAAATAAAGAAACTATTGTATATACTGCTCCTGAGCTGTTAAAAAGAATTACAGAGGTAGCAGAACAAAACGAGAATAAAAAACGAATTGCAGATGATGAAGCAAAAAAAAAATATGATACCAAATGTGAAGTTTACAGTTTTGGTATTCTTCTTTGGGAAATTGCTGAATGTAGAGTTCCGTATGATGGTATTAGTGACTTTTTAGAAATTACCAAACTAGTAATAAGTGGACATCGAGAACCCTTTACACCCGGTATCGATATCCCAGAAAAATATAAATCTCTCGTAAATAAAGCTGTCGACCAAAATCCGGGTCTGAGACCCATATTCGCAAAAATGTTGACGGATCTTCAAGATATCTTTAGTAATTATACTAAACCTACTGTCGGTACTTTGAATAACGGTAGCGGTAGATTTCCTCCAAATACTCCAGTCCGAAAAATGACTAGCAGCACGATTGCGGCAGCAGAAGAAGATTGTGTTATTGATTTCTATAGTATTAATTTGATGAGCCTTGACAAAGCAATTGAAGAACACAAAAAAGACAGTATGGATAAACGTACATTATATAAGTGTTTTGATAATTATGCTAAAATAGGTAATCCAGGTGCAAAATATTGGAAAGCTTATTATATCTTAAAAGATTATTCTGATCTTGATTGTTCTAAAAGTGAAAAATATAAAATTGCTGCTGAACTTTACAAAGAAGCTGCAGATTATGGGGATGAATATCCTGACGCGCAACTTCGTTATGCGACATTAGTTATGCAAGGAAAAGGTGTTGAACCAAATACGGAAGAGGCCGTGAACTATTTTGTTAAAGCAGCTAAAAATGATCATGTGGTAGCTATGTTTAATGTTTCTACTTATTATTTCTCTCAAGGTAATGTAGAATTAGGCAGATATTATATGATGATGGCCGCTAGTAAAAAATATGAGCAAGCAATTAAGTATTGCAAAGATAATAAAATAACCTACTAGAATTTTTTGGATCGTAAAGCACGTGATAACAATTTACTTCTTTTAATTCTGGCATTATCATTTTGGATCGAAATTTGTTTTTCGTTTTTTTTATTTTTAAATAAAAACCAAAGCTTATTTATATGTTTAGCAATAATTATATATATATATATATTTTTTAATTGTCCAATTAGTTTATTATAATATTTATAAAAGCTAAACTAAATACAAAATACAATCAATGTATAAACAATAAATATATTACATAACTTATTGTATGTCTGTTTACATTGATTTTATCAGAAAATACTTCTAACAAAAGATCTAACTATAAAAAATTTCTTATACTTATAACTAAGATAAATAAAAAGAACTAAAGGAAAAATCTGAAAAATGTTTAAACTAAAAAAAATATATATATATATAAAAAATGGAAATAAAAAATAAAAAAAAAACACTATATCTCTTACAGTTTTCTTTTTTATAAAAAATATGAATTTAAGGGAGAAGAAAATTTCTTACTGCTATATTATGCTACTATAAAAAATATTGTAAAAAAAATAATAATAATAAAAGCTGTTTTATTTTTTCAAATAATAAAAATCATTGCAAATGATAAAAATATTCAAAAAAGAAATATTATTAAATTAACTTCTTTATTTAATTCAATCAAAAAAAACTTCAGAAACTATAATTAATTTACCTTCTTTTTTTTACTATTATAAGTAAATAAATAACTAGAAAAAAGTATACTATTAATTAAGCAAATAGTTTTTTTTAAATAATAATCAGATTTTTGATATCAAAAAATATGTTAAAAGTAAAAATAAGAATTGTAATTAATATGTTGCAACTTTAATGTTGCAACGTATGTTGCAATTAGTTTTAACCTATATATATTAGGGGAGAACCAGAAATTACATCATTTTAAAAGGAGGAAGAGAGATTTAATTCATGATGATATTTATAAATTTTATATAAGTTAATTATAAATTTTTGAAAATGAATAAAATGTTAATCAATCAAATTTCTGATTAGTCACTATTATTTGATCAACAATTATATATAGAAATCAGTAAATATTAATTACAATTGGGTATAAATCATACTTATTTATAATTATTAGGTAGAATTATATAAATTAGATTTCAACCTGATTTTATACTTATTTTAATAAATTTAAACTATATGTCCAATAGTAATAAATCAGATTCAATTAATAATTAATTATTAATTAGTTTAATATCTAATTGATAATTAGTTCAGAATGTAATGAAGGACTATATAATTTTATGATCAGTGATACAAGATATCCCATTATCCATCTGCTCAAAAATTGAGTCAATACATGATTGGTCTTTTTCATTACATAAATGCTTCAGATTTAACAATGGTTTTAAAAACTGTTCTCTAGTTATTATTTAATTAGAATTTACCGATTAGTAATAATTTGTTAACAAGTTTTGTTAATAAAATTTATTAATAATTCATTATAAATTTATTAAGCAAATCATTATTAACAAATTTTATTTAACAATTATTAACAAATTTATATAATGATTCATTACTTAATGATGATTTATTAATAAATTTTTTAATTATTTGTTACTTAACAATTTTTTACAAAATTTTTTAAACAATTTGCTTAATAAAATTTTATTATGATTCATTATAATGAATGTTTTAAAGAATCGTTAAATAAATTTTTATAATAATTTGTTAGAATTATTTATTAATAATTAATTTAATAAAATTTTTAACTATTTATTAATAAAATTCATAATAATTACCTTAACAAATTTTCATTACAAATCAGTTAACAAAATTTGTTATAATGATTTGTTATAATAAATCATTAATGAAATTTATAACAATTTGCTTAATATAATTTATTTATGAATAGGTTAACAAATAATTCTAACAAATTATTAATGAATTTTAATAATTTATTATAAAATTCATTATAATGATTTATAACGAAATTCATTAAGCAATTCATTACAAATTCATATAATAATTTGTTACTTTATAAAATTCGTCATTCTAAGATGAATTTATTTCTTCATCAATTTGATTTTCATCAGTATAAAGATAAAATATTATTTAATAAAGATGATTTTTGCATTTAAATGTGAATTTTGTTAATTAATGATAACTATCTTCATTTTGAATGCAAACTATCATATTTATATATAATTTTGTTTTCTATTAATTTGAGATCTGATTATATATCAGTAAAATTTATTAGGGTTAAATTTTGTAGATTATTTAATAAATAGTTTCTAATTAGCCCTTTTCATCAATAAAGTATTATAACATTTAGTACAACTTTATAAAAATATTATATAAATAAACTATTGTAGCAAATAAACTACAGTTCAAATTATACATGAAGTCAAAATAGATCATTTCAGATATTTGAAATGGTCAAAATGATCAAAATCATTTTTTTTTTGATACTTTTACTAAGCACGCACAAGTGATAATATATTTGGATGCATACCTTTCAACAGAATGATACGTCTTACAACACATATAATTTACTATTAATTCCTTTTTGCTATATTTTAAACCAGTGTGGATTAGCATTAAACCTAGGTGAATAAGTGTTAATATCTGAGTAGACTGCCAAATCAATGAACCCTCAGGGTAGAGAGATATGGTACCCAGCCATCATTCACTATTCATCACAACTACTGGAAAGAGGGTCAAGAACAACCTAAGATGATAGCCTACACCATAGTTGCCTCACCATACGTCAAAATCACCCCAAGAATTGAACCTAGGCCTTCAAACCCTAGTTGTGATATAGACATCACGATGATTGAAGACAGTGCAATATCAACCACCTATAACCTATGACTATTGTTTAATCCAGATTATTCAATGCCTACCATTAACCTACCCTCACGGGTACCCTTTGCAGACGATATGGCACTTGTCTATTACAGACCAGCTCTTACTATTGGTTTCAAACTCAATTGGTTCACGATAGGTGAGAATATCTATTACCACTACCTATTGTCAGGATGGTATGGATCTAGACGAAGTGAACTTACACCATTTGGTGATAGCTACCATCACACCTTATAGATATCTCAGGATCACCATATTCTACAAATTTGTGATCTTTAACGTACATGGTTTGTACGTATCCTATGAAATTCATTCTGGGAATTGAACTGGTAAATCTCGTAAATTAAATTATTATAATCTGCTTTGGCCAAGGGCTGAACTAGGGTCTATTGCAGTGTAACCTACAATAGGTCTCAGTTATTACCAACTAAGATAGAGCGGCGAGACCCTTTCAAAATCATTTCGATCATTGAAGGATAAAGTTGCGAAATAGTCGAAATGACGTCATATCACATGATTTTTGCACGTCTGAAATGTGTGTCAGGTTGACGGTGCATATACTGCACCACAGTATCTGATCACGTGATACAACCAATCAGAAAATTCGTGATCATCGTATCATACTGATAAACATCTCTCCATATAGCGCTAGTTTTTTTTGCTTTTTTCTCTCACACTTTCTTTCAAATAGAATAAAGAAAAAAGTTTTTTTTATACTTCAGAAGTGTAGTAGGACTACTTTAAACACTTTAAAGTCTTTTTTTTATTTGGTAAGTTTTCCAATAGCCAATTTTATTACAAAGAAATCAAGTTACACAGCTCAAGTTATGATTCGTTAAACCACAGTAGGTACATAAATAAGATGGACGTCGAAGCACAAAATAGCCCACAAGTAAGTAAATCTTGCATACTTTTCTTTCAAAGCTTTCTTTGTTTTAAAAGTGTAAAGAGTATATTATACACATGAAATATAAGTTAAAAGAGAAAAAAAATGAGATTTTGAGTAAAATAGGTATATTGTTACATTTTTAATTATATTAGAGTTTATTTAATATGGAGTTTAATATAAAGTTTTTAATATAGAGTTTAATTTAATATAAAGTTTAATTTTACTTTACGAGAATATGATAGTGTTCTAATTTTTTATATACAGTATAGTGTTAATTGTAATTTTAATTTGTCATGCATAATAGAATTTATTAGTTTATTGTTTAATTTAATAATTTATTATATAACGTTATATAATGTATTTTGTTATTATTATTCTATTATTTTATTAAATAGTATTGAATTCAATCATAATTTAATTTTAAATGTTTGTATTTATTTAGCTCTTTTCATGGGATTCTCTCCCTGAATTATTAAAATCAATCCTCCCTTCACATTATTCCTATTTAATCAAAAACTTTAACGTTCTACCATCATATCAAACTGCTGAAAATTTTACAATTCCACAATTTGAGCTGGACGTATTCGTAGATATTAACAATAAAGATAAAGTATGTGAATGGGTTTTGTCATTTGAATCCAAGTCAAAACAACAATGCCAGAATCTAGGCGTTATCAAATCAAAGGAAAGAAGGTTCTTTTTCGCGAGAAAAGACATTGTATTCACAGTAATTTAGTGAAGAAAAAACAAGGGAATCGTGAATTAAAACGCCCACAATCATCCCGGTTACGAAATACACATTGTACAGCTACTATTCATATTTGGCTAGAGAATTGCATTGAATTGAGCTATCCCCTGGAAGTTAACTTACGATTCACTCATAATCATATTGTCAATTCTGCGGAATCGTTAAGCTTTCGACATGTCAATGTGGATATTTACCAAAAAATTTTGGAACTTTCAAAGATGATCACTCTTCCGCATCAGCAATGTATGTATACGAAGATGCCCTTTACCTTAACGCTACGGATGAACAGAAACTTTTAGTATTACTTGCTGACTGGATGACTAATCCTGATTATGATTATATCGCTAAGCTTTTTCAAAAATATCATGAAACGTCGCTTGGTGATCGCAATGGTACTTCAATGTTTAAATGTCTAGTAGAAGTCATAAACGATTATAATAACTCAGGCAATAGAAAGGCGATATTACAAGAATATGATTCATGCACAGGAAAACCGTTTATTTTGTGTGTCGTAACTAATTTAATGAGCCGAATACATGAAAAGGTTTTACAATCTGGTGAATTATGTTATATGGATGCTTCGGTATCATTTGAACCTTTGAACACATCTATCACTCTTCTTTATACGAGTTGCACGGTTGGTGCCCTTCCGCTTAGCTTGTTTATCACTTCAGATGAGTCTGAAGTCATATTAGAAAAGGCATTAAACCTACTTAAAACGATTTTGCTGCAACATGTTTTTTTAGACGTGGATCACATGTCAGTCCAAAGGTTTTTCTTACTGACGATTCGAGTGCTAAGCGCAATGCTCTCGAATTATGTTGGCAAGAGGGTAAGGATTTTATTTCAAATATAATATCTTAGTAAATTCGAATGGATTTATTGACTTATTAAATTTAAATTTTTCAAAAATGTAAGGAATTCGCCTCTTGTGTACGTTTTACATTCTCCAAGCCTTTTGGAGATGGATATATAATTTGAAGTATCATATTAATAAGGAAGATCAGGAAGTTATTATGAAAAAGATGAAAGAAATCTTTTATACACCATCGGGCTCAGAAATGCATACGCATTACTATGAATTCAGTCGAATGTTTTATGATCGTTATCCTCAACTACATAAACATTTTGAGCTTTTATGGAAATGTCATTTTTTGGGCTCTTTCTTTCCACTCTGAACTATACATACAAGAAATAACACAAACAATTATGTCGAGAGAAGTTTCGGTATATTGAAGGATTTGGTGTTCACACGAATGCAAGCATATAATTGCGTTCAAGTTTTTCAATTTATTACTATAAACATGGAGAGATTTTATGTGCTTCGATTACTCAGCTTTGCACAGACACCCGGGGCATCTTTGACTTGCAAAACGTTTTTTATATCCTGGATGGGACACTATAAACATGGATGCTATTCAAAAAAGTAGTGAAAAAATGAATTTTTTGTGCCAAGTGCGTAAAATGATAACTTCTATATTGTTAACAGTGAAATTGGAGTCTGTACTTGTCCAGTTGGAATGACCGGTGCTCCTTGTAAGCACCAAGGTGCAGTTTCGGTCAAATTCCATATATCGACATTCAATTTTCTTTCGTCTCTGACTTCCAATGATCGTATGATATATGCATACATTGCACTTGGTAAGTAACTCGCATTAATGATTAATCTGTTTTAATTTATATATTTATTTATTTAAATTTTTCCTTTAGGTTATGTTGCAAACAATGTTTCATTTTATGCATCATTACACACAGAAATTACTCCACAAGGTTTACAAATGAAAGTGGGACTGTCAAATAACAATACAACTATTGAAAATGGTGTACTATCTTGTAAAGAATCAAATGAAAATGTAGAAACTATCGATATTTCTACATTCGTCGATTTTTTAGAAGTAGTCAAAAAGGACTACCAAGATGACGGTGTGCAGTTACATATTGCGTTAGATAAATTTAGAGAGCGATACATGACAGCTAAGATGAAATCTATCCTCAGCTAACTTCTTCCTTTACGATTTAAATCGTGATTTAGATCCAATGGTTAATTTAAGAAGCAGTTCCAAGATTCGCGTATAAGTTGAATCTGTAAAATGACGTAAAACAGAAGAATCAGAGCATAGACGTAAACTACCTGGCATTACTAGAGAAGATAAGGAAAATTTAGATCCACAAAATATTCCAAGTCATAAAAAAAGGAAAACGGGTAAAAAAGAACATAATCTGAGCAAAAACATATCAAAAAATCAGCTGAATTGAGCAAGGTATCGTTCATAATAATATTATTTATGATAGAATACATTTTTTAATGTTTTTATAAAGCATTTATACTCATTGTAAATCATTTTTAATCAGTATTTTACTATTTTTTATAATAGCGTTTATTTTTACAATGGCATTATTTTTAAAATAACATTTACAATATACAGTGTATAGGGGGTTTTTTTTAATTGTTTATGTTAATTTTACACATTTTACAATAACAGATAATATTTAGTTTTTTTAATAATAATTATATATTATTAATTGAATTTTTTAAATAAACGTACAATTAAAGTATTTAACTTAAATATTAATGTGGTGTTTAAGAGTGTAAGAGAAAAAAGCAAAAAAACTAGCGCTATATAAAGAGATGTTTATCAGTACGACACGATAATCGCGAATTTTCTGATTGGTTGTATCATGTGATCAGGTACTGTAGCGCGGCGCATGCGCTGCCAACCTGACACACATTTCAGACATGCATGATTTTCATATTGAGAAAAAACAATAAACAAAAAATGTACTATCTCGGTTAATATCGCACCGATTAGTATGAAACAACTACCATTCGATTCCTTGCGACATGATGGATCCAATGAGCTAACATTAATTGATTTTGGATCATCCAATCACGAGATAATCACGATTGTATTATCGGCTGAAATTATGAATCAATAAATTCTACTTTAAATAAAGGAGTCTGGATTTCGAAATACGATCACAGATATCTCGAGATGGGCTGATCCAAAATCAAGAAAAATCAAAAACTCTTTCTCTCAAATGTCTAGTCTACTAAAAAAGATTGACAAAAAAATAAAAATATGCCAGTTACCAGAGCAATTACTTCCAAACTACAAACGAAAAATAACTATCAATGAAACAAAAGAAACATCACAGTTAATCAACCCGAAACTTCAAGTTCTTCTTCAAACACAACAGAAACAAACGAAAATAATATTTTACCAAAAAAACAAAAAATTTTAACACCTTCGAACGAAGAAACCATAGAACCAGAAATCGAAAAAATAATCCTCAACGTTATGTCTCAAAGTAACGAAGAAAATTTTTCTCAAAAAAATATAGTAAACAACGTCTCCTCTTCCGAACTGCCCTTAGAAATGGAAATTGACACTTCTTCTACCTTTACTTCTCCACCACCCATTATCACAAAACAAACAACAAACGAATCAATACATGCCAATAACAGCAAGGACAATATGTTTGTTGATACAGGATTTGACTATATTCTTCCTCCTATCAATAAAGGCAAACAAAAACAAACCTGGTCAGAAGAAATCGAATAAAGCGAAGAAACACGTGACCAAGAAACTCAGGGGCTTTTATTCAATGTAATCACTGCTCCTACGTGATTTTACGCGACAGACAATGCATCTGATATAAAAGGAAAATCCATAGCAGAAAAACGCACCTTCATAAATTCCCTTTTTGTACGCTTCAATGGCTATCAGGCTCAACTTATATTTCCAAATTCAGAAAGTTCTCGATCTATTTCCGCTCAATGGATGAAATAACACATGCTATCACCAAAGTACAGGAGACACAACATAATCTGATTTTCACAATTATTGACCCTGCAGAAAAAAAAATTAAGCAAGACGCTGAAAAAGGAAGGACCCTCAAAATTTTGGATATCCCTTTATTCGTTAAATCTGACGTGCTAAGGAATTTCTTATCTAAATACAGAAAGATCACCAGATTTTCAATGATCATCCGGGGCTCATAGCAGATTACCTTTGTGGTATTTGAAAACGCTGATGTCATTAAACCATTTTACGACAACCACTGGTCTATTCAATTTCTAGAAACTGCATTAAGAGTCAAACCAACTGATCTCAACCCATTACAAACCGCATTACGTCAACAATTCAAGCTAAAACTCACAGGCCTGCCTTTTAATACTGACCAACAACAACTTAGTGATTTTCTTACGCACATTAAAGCCAGA
>CAMKVN010000327.1:0-32080 GCA_946474995.1 Funneliformis geosporum | reverse complement strand
CAAATAAATCATTCTTTGATTTGAATTTGATCAAATCAAATCCAATATAAATTTGAATTTGTATTTGATTTGATTTTGAAATCAAATATTCAAATATCAAATCAAATTGCGGAACCCTACTACTGGTATTATATTATTTATAGGATCATTTAACTTGATCCCTCTGGGATCCTCTAACTTCTCTTCTATCAGGACTGAAATAAGAGGTTTTTGCTCTATATTTGTGACTTAGATTAGCAGATGTAAAACATATAATTTTATTTGTAACTTGCCCATACTTTTTTCTTTTTCATGACAGTATTATCTTTCATAGACATATTCAGAATCTGATCTTCAATTTAAGGTATATTGTATTAATATATTGAAAGCCTTTCTTAAGAATTTCTTTAGGAATATATTGTACAACTAATGATAATATAGATTTTAAGGCTATTAGAAAAACATAATCTATAATCATAGTTATAGGTGCTAAGGGTTCTGCTTTTTCACAAGACTTGGAAGTAGAGATTCCTTCTTGTAGATCTTTTTTATAGATACTACACTTTGTATTATTTTTTTTTATACATAGCAGTTTTGGTCAAAGGTGCTTAGAGTAGATCCATTATTATCAACATGTTCATCACTCTCCTCAACTTCCTTCTCAACTATGTATTCTATTTCAGGCTCTTCGAGATTTTCCTTCTCCTCAAGTATGTATTCTATTTCAGGCTCTTCAGAAACTTTAGTGGATTTCCATAAGACTGGGTCTTTCTCAGCATTTTGGTATACATAATTAACCTTTTTAATCCTCTTAACTCTAGGACAATTAATCTTTGTATGACCAGCCTTTCTACAGACTGAGCAATGACAAATAACTTGTTGGATGACAATTCACTTAACTCCAAGACAATTAACTTTTGTATGACTGGTATTTTCACAGGCTGAATAATGCCAAATAACTTGCTAGGTAATAATTTGTCTAACTGGTGATTTTTGTATTACTTTTTTAACTTTCACTTTCTGTGTAGTATTTGTATTCCTATCTTGTGATTCTAAAAAGGGACTCTTTCTTATATGAGCTATTTTGCTTCCAAATCTCTTTTAAGATCATCATAGATAAATTGTTCTAAAGTTATATCATCTGTTGCTATTCCTGTATATTGCAAATCTCTTGCAAGTCAAATTTTAAAATCATCTTTTAGTGGAATAGGAGTAGGTGTTACTGGTTGAAATTCTAATTGGAGTATTATAGGTATTTAGCTTGTATTCACACTTGGATTTCGTTCTAACTGTAAATCTTTTAATTGAGTAATGAATGCATCTATATCACCAGAATTAGCTATTTTCATCCATGTAAAAAGATCACCTGACAAGTGACTTAAGAAATCCTAAAACTCATGCATCATTATCTGTAATATCTAATAATAAAGGCTGAATTCTTTTTTCATATGTATTAGGTGAATCACTAGATAAAAATCTTTCTTGAGTTAATCTCTGAAAGGCCACTTGCTGACTACCTATTATTTCACGCTGATATTTTGCTCTTATCCATGTTCATAAAGTAACTGAAGAATTAATAGCAGAATTAATAGCTGTATATAGATCGTTATTAAGAACTAATATATACTTTCCTTCTAACTTGAATTTTAAAAGACCAAATTTAATTGCATCATCAAAGTCTCCTGTGTTAGCATTTTCAAGTGCTGTCATATTTGACTCTAAATGCGATATAGAATTCCAAATTTTATCTAAGTACTTATCAAGAGATTCCTGCCCAGTATATTATTCATGTTTAACAAAAATAGTTGCTATTATATTATATATTGATTAACCTTTAGCTTCTGCCATATTTGGTGGATTAATAAGTAGAATATTTGTAAATTTAAAATAATTTGCTGGGAATTTATTTCTCTAGCCTTCCATTTTTGATATTGATTAAATACCCAGGCCTGGTTAAATTCTGCCAAGTCAGCCTCAGCTTTGTGTCTTCGATTTATTAGATGAAGGGCTACCTTTTCTTGCAATAATATATGGTTACATCTTTCTGATCTTTAAGTCCTAAATCACTATGCCTGACGCTCATTTGCTTCATTATTTAGAGCTTGTGTTAGCATTTGATTATCATTTTGTGATCTAGCTCAGACTTCTTGCAATTGTTACCCTAGAGTTCTGGCTCATCAAATACTTTATTCTACTACCATATTTTGATCTTGCCAAAACCAACGAATTATACCAGTATAAGTAATAATATTAGCTAAACATGTACCAACTCTATCAAATTGTCCTCTTATATCATCTGGAAGTATAACCCTTGTATTATCCAAATGTATCTGAATTCTTGCTAAAGAAGCTAAAGTCTTAAATTGCCTATCTAAAATAGCTTGTATTATATGTTTCATATCCAATATTTCTTTATTATTTGAAACTTTTTTCTGACTTAGAATAGTTATTTCATAAATACGGGTTTTAAGTTGCTCAATCTTATCTTCTAGCCTTAAAATATTAATATCTTGAACAATACTAGCATTACCTTTATGTCATAAATCCTGCAATACTTTTTAAAGATACTATTTAAGAGATTTTATCTCTGTCTTAAGAGATGCTATCTCATTTTCGTGAGCTAAGATTGTAGAATCTTGCTGAGATATAGTTTTGTAGCATGCATCTAACTCATTATTAAGAGTCTTAAGCTTTTTATTGGAATATCATTTGAGACTATTTAGTCTGCTAATTCTTTGCGTAACTCTTTATTAGTATTAAAAATTTCAATATAAGCCAGGTCCATGTTATTGATTCCTATTATACAAATAGATTTGAGTAAAGCTAGAAATTCAGATATATCTATTGATTTGGAAAAGATTTATTATCAGCCTTCAGGCTATCAGAGGATTGCAAAAAAATTGCATAAAAGCTTCTTTAAATGCTGGGTTTGATTTTATCTTAAATGAAATGCATGATTAGCTTGAGAAATAGGCTATGCATCAGGTTTATAAACCTTATCCTAGAAATATTCTAAGTGCATTTTTCATTAATATTACTATACCTATAAAGGTTATTCAAGCTGATTTATGCTATATACCTTATGATTAAATTGGAAATAAAATTTATAAATTTGTATTTAATTGTGTGGATATTGCTACTTGTATAAAATGAACCTATCCTTTAACTTAATGTAATTCTGCTAGTATTGCTATAGGCCTTAAAAAACTTTTTAACTTCCAAAAATATTCTTTTCTTGGTTTAAAAAAGATCTTATGATAGATGGGAGTGTTGAATTTCAGGGTGATGTTATTAGATTAATGAATAAATATGGTATTAATATTTTAATAGATAATTTTAAAGAAAGTATAGGTATTGTTAAAAGGTTTAATATGATATTACAAAAATGGTTATTTATTATTCATGATGCTGTTGATATGAGATTGCCTATATCAGAACGTTATTGAGCTTAGGTTAGAAACCTTCTAATTTTCTTGAGAATCTTGATAATTCTGTGATTCATCTTCTAGGTATTTCTCTTGCTAATGCACGAAAATTGAAGCATGTTTATGTTAAACCTTTTAAGCATCAAAATGAGCCTATGAGGTTTGATGAGAAGCGATTAACTTATGATGTTCTTGTAAGATATTTACTTAAACCAGATGAGTTAGAAGATGAAAGAAGACATGCTAGAAATATGATTTGGTCTCTTCAAGTCTATAATATCTGTGAATTTTTAGTACAAAAAAATCAGTCAGTCTTATACTAACTGGAAGATGTTAAAGGTAATAGCCCGAAAATATCTTTTATAAGAGAATGATTGATAGTTATTAAAGAAGCTCAGCTACTACCTCAATAGGTACTTAGTAATTAAGAAAATCTTCTGTCTCTTCATCAACTTGTGTTTTAGTAAAGAAATGATCTTTGGCTAATTTAAAGTATAATTTATATAGATTTATTACAGCATTAAGAATTTTTGGATCTTTTCTATACCAAGATTTATAATTATTTATAATACTATGATATTTATCCTTATCTGAAAATAATCTTTATGCATTTTCTAGAATATATATATCAGAATCTTCTGTCTAGCGTAATTTTTTATCTACTCTTTATAGCTTTGCATGAATTTGCTATCCTTTGGCTTTCTATAATATATTTCTGCTTTGATTACATTTATTAATGCTTACTCAATTTTCTAGGAGGTTGGCTTTGCTTCAGATAATTGAATTTGTGTATTCATAATGTATAAAGATATCTACTGTTCACTTTCTATATTGCAGATAATTTTGTTTAATTAAATTTTTTCATCCCTATTGTAAATGATGATACCTTATACTTGCAACTATTTTCATAACTCTGACAAGATTTGTGGTAAAGCCTGTATTAGACTTGAAGGATGTCAACAATATTAAAAGACTAGAAATGATAAACCTACTGCTACAGCTTGTGAGCGGTATGCTAATATATTAGAAGATACTATGTGATGTAATATTATAATAAATTATGAAACAAGGCACAGAAATTAGACTTGATAAAAGGTGAGACTTAGAGGTGAGACTTAGCATATATACCTTAAAGGTTTAATTTTTTTGTTCTAGGATTTTTGTAAAGAAAATAATTTTGAAAGGTTTTTTGTATATTGAGAAATTATTATTATGTTAGAACATGCTCAATAAACTTTTGGTTTACAAATTTATTATCCTTTAGAGGTGTAATTTAGAAGTGGTAAGACTTAGCATATGATATGCATTTTAGGCTTGCATGATCAGGCTTAGCTCAAATTATGTCACTTTGTTCCTTAATTTTCGATAGCCTCTTCAGAGGCAAGCAGAATAGCATAAAAGTTATTATTCATATTGGGTTTGCAATATTAGGTCTAGCTCAAATTGTATCACTTTGTTTCTTGATTTTTGATGGTCTTTTCTAAGGCAAATAGAATAGTAAAATTTTTTTTATATATTATTTAGGATTAAAATCAGGCTAGAATGGTTATATCAAACAGTGTAGTTCTTGGTTTCAGACAGGCTAATTCCTAGCTAAGTTTGATATCATCATCTAGATTTGAGTCAAATTGCGCTAGAGGTTTAAATTTGATAATTGATTCATATAGCTAAAATTGATTCGTATGTGATCAGGAAACTTACTGAACACTATTTGAAATTTTGTCCTAGAATCCTTTTTTTGTCATAATACTTGCTATAGTAAAGTAACTTAGCAGAATATGTGTAATAAGAACTATTTCTAGTAATAATATATAAAAGATCAATTAAGATACCTTTTTAATGATAATATATGTAAAAATTTTAAAAATATACTGAATAAGAAGTATGAAAATAAATTAATTTATATAATTACTTGATTTGTAATACATATATTATTTATAAATAGATACATTATTATTTTATTTTTTATATATTTTTTCATTATCAGAATACTCAATAAGCTAAAAGAAGAATTGGAATATTGATTATATTTCACATTTATTAGGATCTTAAATATCTCTAAAATAATTCATAAAGAATTTTTCCAAAATTAATACTTTTTACTCTTAGTTTTTTGTGATTATATGAAGCTTTTTTTGCTTGATAGAGCTTATTAAGAGCTATATTTTAAAAAAATAATCAGCTAAATTAGACCAGTAAATATTGAAAAAATCACAAAAAACTAATTTTTAAGTTCTTTCTTTATTAGTGAAACTAAATTATGAATTGTTTTATATATGTTAGAGGTACTCATATACTACATTTAATCTTTTTCTGATTTACTTTTAAGTTTATTTTTATAGATGAATATAAAATAATTTATAATTCATTGGAAACTTTAATAAGTTTTAATTTACTTAGTTTATATTTTAGAAGGATGTAATTTAAATACAGTTAATATTAGAATAATGAATATAAAAATACACTTACTGGAATAGTAATAAATTAAAATTTTGTAGTTATTTTTAAGTTAAAAAAATATTCAATAATATTTTCCAAATAGAATTTATTTTAGAATAAATGAAAAATTCTATTAAGTAAAAATTTAATAAAATTATACCGGAGGATAATTATAACCTTTGGATTAGGATTTTTAGGATTTATTTCTGTTTGAAATTCATTAAAATTCCATTTTTTTTTTCATTTGTTTAATTAAAAAAGAAATTCCCATCCATTTACTTCAAACTAAATTTTTTATAAATAAAGAATTTTTTTACAATATAAATATAATTAAATTTTTTTTCCATTTTGAAAATATAAAATTGTTAATTATACAAATAACGAAAGATTCGCACCTAAAAAAATGATTAAAGATGGTACAGCAATTGATTTCAAATTTACAAAATGTTGCAACATTATAAGTTGCAAATAAAAAAAATGACGAAAAATTAGACCAAAAAAGGAACTTACCAAAAATACTTTCCGAGATATTCGAGATTTTTTTT
This sequence comes from Funneliformis geosporum, assembly GCA_946474995.1. Taxonomy (NCBI): domain Eukaryota; kingdom Fungi; phylum Glomeromycota; class Glomeromycetes; order Glomerales; family Glomeraceae; genus Funneliformis; species Funneliformis geosporum. The sequence goes on along the minus strand of CAMKVN010000327.1, from coordinate 25,692 downwards.
TTGTTATTTGACAAACAAATATATACTATTACAAAAATTTTTTTAAATTTATTAATTCATTTTTATCAAATAATAGTATTATAATGATTATAATTTGTCATTCTTTAATATGTTAAAAAAAATGCATGGGAAAAGGTTGAAAATTTAATGAATGTACAGATATCTTATATTTTTGATTATATAATGATTCGGATAATGTATTTGCCAGAAGCCGATAATGAACTTAACTAAGAAATTGGGAATTTCATTTATATAAAATACTATATAAAAGGTAGTAATTCTAAAATAATTGATTTTTAAAGATAACAAGTAACCTGATTTTAGAAATCCCAGTTGATTTTAGGAAACCTTTTTCAAAACGTTTTTTTTTTTTTCCAGAAATTTGATTTGTCAATGGACCCGAATTAATAATAATTGTAGAACCGCCAAATGTAGGGTTTTATTACAAAAATGGATAATCTGGGGTTATTCCATTAACGGTCGTATCAGCGGAACCATCGTGCTACCATAATAAATAATGAATGATGATGATATATATGATGATAATAATAAAATTGTTTTTGTGGACTTAAAACAAAAAAAAAATTATTTCTTGGCATTCTTTAGAATCAGTTTATGAATGGATTAATTAGATTAAAAATTTCCGATTGGCTAATGTTTTCGCCCACCGAAAAAAAAATTTCATCGGAAATTCCGTCATGAATTTATATCCATTCTCCGAGTATCGCAAAAATGATATATCCTTAACCTTATGTTAATCTCCGAATAGCATTCATACGGCAAAATTATTCTTCCTTCAAAACAATAACAATAATTGTGTATAAAAAAGACCTTGTTTCCGCACCTTTTTTTTTTGAAAAATTTTTCTTCTTTTTTTTTAAAATAGAAAATTTTTTCGTAAATTATAATAAATAAATTTTAAATGTCTGAAGAAATAAAAAAACCAATTAATGAATCGACAACGGTCGATTTCATTGATGAACAAGTCGTCTCGGGCACAAATTTCGATGCAATATTAAATGATCAAGTGAAAATTGAACAAACAAAAGTTTCATATTGGCAATTATATAGTTTTGCCAGTTCAATTGATTGGATTATAATGGCTATTGGGATTGTCTTTTCCGGTATTGCCGGTGCCACTATCGTAAGAATTTTGGTTATTGAACTTAAAAGATTTATTATATAATATTATATGTATTGTATTTATTAATTTTCTAACTTTTTAGCCAGCGACAACAATCATATTCGGAAAAATGATTGACTATTTCGCAGAATATCAGACAGGAAAAATCGAAAAAAGTTTTTTTATTAATGAAGTAAACCGCAATGCATTATTTTTTGTATATTTTGCTATAATCGTATTTTTCGCTACTTATATCTACATGGCTGCTTGGGTATACACTGGTGAAAGGTTAACGCGTCAAATTCGAGAAAGATATTTGCGAGCAGTTTTAAGGCAGAATATTGCGTATTTCGATAAATTAGGTGCTGGTGAAGTGACAACTCGAATTACGTCTGATACACATTTAATTCAAGATGGAATCAGCGAGAAGGTGTCAATAGCTTTCTCGGTATGTATATCAATTTAAAAAATTCTTTTGAGGTACTGGATAAACTTTAAATCTTTATAATTGTTTTTTTATGTTATAGTATGTTGCTCAATTTGTATCAGCCTTCGTTATAGCATTTACAAAATCATGGAAAATGACTTTAGTAATATGTGTTGTAATCCCATTGTTGTCCATAACGACTGCAATATTAAATAAATTCACTGCAAAATATATGAAACGTTCTTTAGGATATTATTCTAAATCAGGTACAGTTCATGTTTTACGGAAACTCGAATCTAGAAAAATTTAAAATTGTTAATCGGAATATAAAATAGGTACTATCGCCGAAGAAGCCATATCAACAATTCGTACGGCCGTTGCCTTTGGAATTCAGTCGAAGCTTTCGAAACTATATGATTCAAATTTGACTTTGGCGAAGAAAGAGGGCATCAAGAGGAGCATTTTAAACGGAGCGGGTCTTGGAATCGTATATTTTTTCATATATTCAACTTATGCTCTTGCTTTTTGGTACGGAAGTACTCTTATCTTGAGTGGAGAGTTAACATCTGGGATTGTAAGTATTACCATATTAAATGTATTATAAATTTCGAAAATTTCGCGATACTAATTTCCTTTTTGCTGTGCCACAGGTCGTCAACGTATTCTTTGCGGTACTTATAGGAGCTTTCGCATTAGGTTTTGTTTCAAAATACATCATTAAATTCTCATTCAATTTGTTATGTCAACGTAATAACTAACAATAATGAATTTATAATATTTAGCAAATGTTGCACCAGAATTACAAGCATTCAGCTTCGCTACTGGTGCAGGTAGCAAAATATTTGAAACTATAAACAGAATACCACCCATAGGTTCGTGGTCATTCAGCTTTTATATAAATTTAATGAATCTTGTTAATTAATAAATTATATTTTTTTTCCAGATATCGCATCTGAATCCGGTGAGAAATTAGATAACGTTGAAGGCCGAATCCAATTAAAGAACATCTCTTTTATTTATCCCGCCCGACCTGAAGTGGTGACATTAAAAAAATTGTCTTTAGATATTGAATCTGGTTCCACCGTAGCTCTCGTTGGTTTTTCCGGTTCCGGCAAAAGTAATTATATGTTATATAATATATTTATTTCAAATTGTCTTAAATATAACAAATTCCTTTTTTTTCTTTTTAGGTACGATTGTTTCTCTTGTTCTTCGTTTTTATGATCCTGTTGAAGGAGAAGTACATCTGGATGGACATAATATTAAAGACCTGAATCTAATATGGTTGAGAAGACAAATGAGTTTAGTAGGACAAGAACCTGTGTTATTTAATAACACGATTGCAGAAAATGTGGCTCACGGATTAATTGGTTCAATTTACGAAAACATTGAAGGAAATAAGAAACAAATAATGATAGAACAAGCATGTAGAATGGCTAATGCACATGACTTTATTATTAATTTACCAAATAAATATGAAACTAATGTAGGTGAACGAGGATTTTTATTATCCGGAGGTCAGAAACAACGTATTGCGATTGCTAGAGCTGTTATAAAAGATCCAAAAATTTTACTATTGGATGAAGCTACAAGTGCATTGGATACTCAAAGTGAAGGAATTGTACAAGATGCTTTGGACAAAGCTTCAAAAAATAGAACTACAATTGTTATAGCTCATCGTCTTTCCACTATTAAAAATGCTACAAAGATTGTTGTGATGAATCACGGCGTTATAGTGGAAATCGGAACGCATGACGAATTGATGTCTAAAAAAGGAAATTATTATAGATTAGTTGAGGCACAGCAAATTCAACAAGCAAAAAAAGTTGAAGCAGCAAATGGTTCATTACCTCCAGAAGATTCGGATGTATTACTAACGGCAAGAAAGGAAGACATCATCCCAGAAGAAGATTACACAATTGGACGTGTGATAACAAATAAGAGTTCATCTTCTGCAATATTGGCTAAGCGAAAAGATGATTTAGAGGCTGCAACGAAATTTGATTATGAATTTACTACAAAAGAATTAATACGAAAAGTAGCAAAGATCAATTCGCCAGAAATCTCATGGATCACTATTGGATTATTTGCTTCCATTGTTTGTGGAATCGTATATCCGATTTTTGCTATTATTTTTTCTAAAATCATACAAAGCTTCTCAAAACCTGCTGATGAATTACAACACGATGCAAAATTTTGGTCCATGATGTTTTGTAGGTTTAGGATAAATTTTATTCAATTTATTTATTATTTATTTCATATTACTAATTTACTCATGTACTATTTAATAAAATACTTTATAGTGGTTATCGCGGTTATAGTAATGATCGCAAGCTTTGTACAAGGGAGCTCGTTTGGATTTTCCGGTGAAAATCTTACTTTACGAATTCGTTCAATGTCATTTGCAGCAATCCTTCGACAAGATATTAGTTTCTTCGATGATGAAAGTCATAATGTTGGAGCTTTAACAAGTGCTTTGTCATTGGACGCAACACTTGTAAATGGTATTGCTGGGGTAACTTTTGGCACCATTTTACAAGTGAGCACTACACTCGTATCTGTGTTGATCATAGCTTTTATTTTTGGTAAGTGTAATCTATTTTTATACGTTTTGAACTTCAAGAACGTTTCTAAAAGATTATATTTTGATTTTTCTCACGAATTTAGGTTGGAAATTGACGCTCGTTTGCTTGGTTTGCATTCCTTTATTAGTTGGTTCAGGATTGTTACGAATAACGATGTTAGACGGTTTCCAAAAGAAAACCAAAAAATCTTATGAACATTCAAGCCAAATAGCTTGTGAAGGAGCTGGAAATATCAGAACAGTTGCTGCTTTGACACGTGAAGAAAATTTATGGAATGTTTATCATAAATTACTAGACGAACCAATGAAGCAAGGATTTAAAAACGCTTTCTTTGCTAGCATAACATTTGCTTTCGCACAGGTAAATTTATATATTACGCTTCTTTTTAAAAATTATAACACTTAATTTATTTATTTATTTATTGCTTTTTATTCGTAGAGCGTGAATTTCTTAACTAATGCTTTGTCCTTTTGGTATGGCAGTAGATTGGTGAGTTAAATCTATTTATTTCCAATTATTTGTGCCTAATTTTTATGCCAATCTCTTTAATTTTTTTTTTTTTTTTTTTTTATAAAAGTTCGCTAATGGAGAATACAATTTAGAAAAATTTTTTGTTGGTAAATATAACTTTATTACTTTGAGTTGTTGCAAAATATTAAATAAAAAATTAACTTTTCACTTTAAACTTTTTTTTCTTAGTATTTATGTCTATCATGTTCGGATCCATGTCTGCGGGACGTGTTTTCGCCTTCGCTCCAGATATGTTGAAGGGGAAATCCGCGGCCGCAACAATTATTTCTCTATTAGAAAGAACCCCATTAATAGACACATGGTCTCTTAATGGACGAAAATTAGAAGAAATCGAGGGAAATGTTAAATTTACAGATGTACACTTTCGATATCCAACAAGACCGCATATAAGAGTATTAAAAGGGTTAAATATTGAAGTAAAACCGGGTCAATACGCGGCATTGGTTGGACCGTCAGGATGTGGTAAAAGCACAACGATTGGATTAACAGAAAGATTCTATGAAACTACAGGAGGAAAAATTGAAATTGATGGAATCGATATTACTACAATGAATGTTAATAATCTAAGAGAGCATATTGCGTTAGTAAGTCAAGAACCATCTTTATACGATATGTCTATTAAAGAAAATATATTACTTGGTTGTAAACCAAATCACAATGCAACACAAGAAGATATTGAACGAGTATGTATTGAATCCAATATTCATGATTTTATTGTTTCATTACCTGACGGATATGATACATTCGTTGGTGGTAAAGGATCGCAATTATCTGGAGGTCAAAAACAAAGAATTGCGATTGCAAGAGCTTTAATACGTAATCCAAAGATTTTACTATTGGATGAAGCTACTTCAGCCTTGGATTCCGAATCCGAAAAAGTTGTACAAAAGGCATTAGATGTTGCGGCAACGGGGAGAACCACCTTGGCTATTGCACATCGGTTGTCTACTATCCAACACGCTGACGTTATCTTTGTAATTAAGGATGGTAAAGTTGCGGAACAAGGAACTCATCAAGAACTTTTAGCCAAAAATGGAATTTATTTCAATATGGTTCAAGAGCAACATTTAGGAGCTAATGAAGAGTAAATGCAACATCTTTTTTTTTAAAAAAAAAAGGGGTGGTTAATATGATAGGTACCAATATTTTAGCTTTATAAGTTTCAGGGTTTGAATCTTTAAATCTTTCATCATCGTAATCTATTGGTTTGATGGTTGTATCAGGATTTGATGCATTCAGCGCAGTAATTGCTTGAAATATAAAATCACACAAACAAATATAAAAGCAATTTTAGTAAGCCGATTCTTTAATTAAGTTTTAAAAGTATTCATAATATTTAGTATTAATAATGGGGGGTTTTTTTTAATTAATAAGCGATTCTTTGTAATTTATATTTATTCTCATTTTATTATTTATTTAAAATTAAAAACAAACATAAAAAAAAATAAAATTTATTTGAAGAAATGTGAATATTATTATTTTTTTTTGTATGATAAAATCATTGAAAATAAATTACCGGCATGAATGGAAGACCAATAATTTAGAAATGCAATTAATGTAGCATTTTTTGCGGGATAATCTGCACACGATTTTTATTTATCCGTGAGATCGGAATCTCGTGTTTGACTGCGTTCTATCACTAGACCCCGTGACAGAACATGTTTCGACAAAGGATTCTTTGATGTTTCACTAAAATTCAAGGATCATCCATTTTGTTTTATAGCGTGAATCCTGAGACTTTTTACCAAAAGTTTTGTTCAGTTTTATGGTCTTTAAAGGCTACACGACGTACTAAGTCGTGTAACATGTATGTGTGCAAGTTCTAAAAAACTTGGTGAAACATGTCACGATTTCTAAATTTAGAACTTTACCTACAAAGCGCACGCCATGAAAAAATGGTAGCCGGATTTATTTGATTAGAGTAAGGATTAGGATTAGGGTAAGGGGATTAGTGTTAGGGTATTTGTCACATGGCATCACATCCTTCATTTTATAATTATTATGGGGGAAAAATACTAATTGTCACCTATTATTTGTCATATCCGCTACCATTTAGCTAATATATAAGATCACGTGGGAAGATCTGAAACGCGATGAAAAAATAAAAAATAAATATTGCCAAAAAAAGTAAGTTTTTTAGTATCAAATAATAAGCCTTGTTTACGTTTTTTTTTTTAGAAGATAATCCTAGATGGTATAAACTTCACATCTTACATAATATAAATAATATAATTTTTTTTTTTGCAACCGAAATAAATAATTTAAAATCAAAGATCTTCGATTGATGGACCATCGGATCTCTTAGACACTTTCAATCATTTGACAATTAAAAAGGATTTTTTTTTTTTTGAATTTAACTTAATTTGATTCGAAAAGTAGAATCATCGAATTTTAGACGCGACTGATAGTAATTAAAAGTAAGTAAGGGTGGATTTTCATATTTATGCATGTAGATAAGGATTAACAGAATTTTCTGTTACCTTTTCCTTTGCATTATTATCAATTAGTTTAACGTACAAAGGAGTTGTAAAAATGCCAAGCCAAACCAAATGATTAAACAAGATTTACAATGTTATATTATGACTCAGAGAATTCAGAGAATCGAAGATTTATATATCCATAATATATTTGATGGTGTAACAAATTTAACAAATTTCGCTTGAGAACATATTTGTGAGAATCGAGGAATTCTTAGATTATTTGTTTGAGTAGAACGAATCATATTTTGTTTAAGCTATCCGACAGGAGATTAACCTGTTAGTTTTAAAAATAGCTGAAACATATTTATAGCATCCACATAAAAGAAATTACACGAAAAACGCCATTTAATCATTCTTTTCCCTTGTGAAAGTATTAAATTATTATTATCAATTCACTTAAAATCATAGGCGTAAAGAGTAACGTAAACATCGGCTTTCCGTATAAAGTTTCATTATTTTACGGGAAAAAAAATTTTTTAAGATGGCGCAGGTAGACGTAGCGATGGATCTCATCATTGTATTTGATTGATATTAGTTTATTGTTATTATAAAACAAAGAAATTTCCTCCCCGAACGAAAAAAAATAAGATCGTCATTATATTTTTAATAGTGGCTGATTTATTTTTTGTTTTTGTGCTTAACCGAAATGTTTCTTGTAATAATCTTCTTTTTTAAATAACTGAGATATCAAGGAAATCATCAAATGATAATTATGAAACCGACCATTGTTACTAAAATGACAGGTTGCTTGTCGTTCAAAAGATCACAATGATATCATTTAATTTGTTTAATTTAATATTATTTTGTACATTTGTTATTGCCGAAACACCCGAAATTTTTTTCTTTCTTTTCTCATCTTTCAAATTGATCATTGGAAAAGAATTTTTGGCTGATACTTTGTACAAGTGTGACAACAGACAACACGCATACTTTCAAATTTATTTTCTCTGAGTAAATCGGTTCTTATCCTTCTTTATTCCGTTATTAGAGAATGAATCTAAAGGTATTTATGAGGTACACATTTACAAATAAGGGCAAAACGTTGAATGCGACTAGAAATCTATTAAATTAAAGCTGGTAGACATTTTCATTGGAAAGATTTCAAGAAACATTACAGGTTTTTTTTTGATATGTTTTGAATTCTTTTTTTTATGAAGTGTAACGACTTCTCTCGTGTAAAAGACCGGTAGATTTTCAGGATTTTTTTATGGGAACACGGAACTGATCGTATTTTGCATCAACATATGCATAAAATTTAATATATAAACCATCAATAAGCGTGTGTGAATTATGTTTGTTATACAGCTTTTTTATAAATCAAATAGTTTCTATAATTCTTTTTCAAGTCGATTCTTTTTTTTAAGTTTTGTTTATGTTACTATAATTATAATAATTACTAAACCTAAATCATGAGAATTTGTTTATATATCATAATTTCAAATAAGAAAGAAATGCACATACGGAGAATTTCGAATGGTCGTAGCGAAAGTTTGAATTTCCTTTTATGGTGCTTGTATTTATGAAGACGGCCAAATATTTCTCCTTTGCCGAATGTTTTTTGTAAAACGCCACCATATGATGGATGTGCTGTATTTATCTCCAAAGATTTCTTTTTTTTTAAAGCACGAATGTCTTGTGTAATACAAGGTTAAAAATAAAACATGACATGCTTATTATATAAATGGTACTATTTGTATACTAATACTAATGTGGAAAACTGAGAATCATTTTAATATAATTCGATGATTTTATATGCTTAACACAAAAGCGTGTTTTTTATGGGTTTCTTTTTTATCTGAATATCACCTTCCATAAGGTTCATTAGATTAGTTATTACTCTTTGAATTCACATTTCTTTTCTCTCATCCAACTGATATACATATTTCACACAGACCATCCCATCCGTTCTGCAATCGCAGCAAATCCTTTACAAATATGTAAGTTGATGTGAACGTGTTTTTGAAAATCTTCCATCCAAACTTTTTCCTATTTTTTTTTTTTTCTTTCCTAAATCTTGTCAAATTACTGGTTCTTGAAATTAAAAAATCTATAATTATCTATATATGTCTGACTCTATATTCTTTAAAAATGTTATACGAAAAGATAAACAAATTATAGGTAAGTAAAAAATTATATATAGAAATTCTCAAGAAGTTGTATTCGTTCTTTTTACTCTCCATTTTTTATTTTTTTTTTTTAAATTTCTCTCTTTTAAAAAAATAATTATATATTTTTTTAAGATTCTTTTTATTCACCCCTTCGTTTTAGACTCTTTTTTACTTCTCAAGATCATTTAAAGTATTCTAAATTTTATATTTCGTGGTGACGCAATACCCAATTACAGTTTACAGTTTCAATTTTTTGAAGTTGGAAAATTAAAAAAGGTTCTCCATATAAAAAAAAATTTTTTTCGATTTCACATCAAAAAACTTGTATTTTTTTGTATTGTATAATATATATATAAATATATATTATTTTATTATTTACATACATAACATAAAAACCCTTTTTTGTTTGTATTAATGTTTATTTGTTTCTTTTTTATACTTATGATTAAATATTAAATAATAATACATACAAATATATAAAAGAAACTCAAAGAACTCTATCTACTTTCCTTTCCTTTTTTTTTCCACCACAGTTTCTTTCGTCCTTAATTTTTTTCCCTTCCATTCCCTCGGGCTTTTAAAAAAATATCCAATTTTCAACAGTAAACTTTAGGGTATGTCTAACGAAAGAGAAAAACGAGCAAGACTAAGGTACATTTCACGATTTTCGTATCAGTGGCTTAGCTTAAAATATATCTCGAATTTATGTTTATAGATTCGTGTGTAAGTTCTATGAACTTCTATTGCCGAGGATATTATCCCATTTGATTATTTTTTTTTCGGCAATCGCTAAATTTTTTTTCCGATAAATTCCGTTTTTTCGGAATAAATACACTTATTTAACCGCTTCTCGGATCTTTGATTAACTTTTTTTTTTTATAATCCAGTCATGCATGTGATCGATGCAGAAAAAGACACGTTAAATGCGATGGAGACTACCCAATCTGTGGTAATTGTAAATCTGTTAACGGTGAATGTAGTTATAGTCATCCTGGAAGTAAACGTGGATATGTCGAAACAATTGATGACAGGTTGAATAAGGTGAGTAATATATCATTAAGGTATAGGTATCATATTATGATCTTTAATTCATTCAATTGGTAATATTAATCGTACCTTTTTTATATGAATGAATCGATTCATTAGATTGAGCAAGTGTTGTCAAAGTATCTTGAGGGGGTAGACACTCAACAACAATTTAGTAAAGTTTCTGTAACAAAAAATATTCTCGATGATCCTGAATTAGATGTACATGATATCGTTAATATGGCAAAATCTTTAAGAATAAAAGAAGGTCCTGATACTAAACAGGTATTATCTGATTCACTGTCACCAACAACATTGAAATCAAATACTAGATACGTTACTCCAAAGAAAAAAGAGGTATCAGATGTCAGATTAGATTTAAACCTTTCATCTAAAGGTTCTATGGAAGATTTACAAAGTTCCTCAAAGGACTCGAAGAAAATTCAAATTTTGGAACCACCACTTCCAAAAGTGTACAAAGGCTCAAAGGAATTACCACAAAAAGATTTATATGATCATTTGATACAAACGTATTTTAATAATGGATATTCATCCAGAGGTCCAATTATACATAAACCTACTTTCATTAAGCAGTTGAGAGATAAAAATAATCAGCCTTCATTATTGCTTTTAAATGCCATATTTGCGGTTGCTAGTATCTTTTCTGATGATAAGAGAACTCGAACTGATCCAGATGATCCAGGGACGGCCGGTGACATTTTTTGGATCCGTGCTTTATGTATGTTGATATATTCACACTTGTTAATTATATCAATTTATTAACACTCACTTTGTATCTTTCAGCGTTGTTGGATGATTTTATGGACAGGGGACGTCTTTCAACCGTTCAGGTACGATCAAATTTGATCCCTTGTTTGAGTTCATTTTTGGTTTTGTTTGTCTTTTTTTTTTTTGAATATATGCTAATTATGGTCTTGGAAAATTGTTTAGGCTTTATTATTCATGATACAATTCTGTGTTAAATCGGTAAATTCTTAAAAAAATTTGTTTTACAAGAAAAATTTTTGTCTTGATGATAATTTAAAATCCTTCATTGTATTATTTGAATATGTAAAAAAAATGTTAGACTCAAAATTCAACTCGAATTTGGATGCTAATAGGAATGACAATGAGAATGAGTATTGATTTGGGTTTAAATCGCGACTCTTCGAAATGGGATATTAGTAAAGTTGAAAAGGCCATACGGACGAGAGTATTTTGGGCTGTTATGAATGCCGAAATTTTAGTATGCGCGTCATTTGGGTAGGAATTAATATAATGATTTTTATTTCAAATTTGATCGGTAGTTGATGTTGATTTTGATCTGATTTTTTTTTCTTTTAAAAAAAAAATTTAATAGCAAACCATTTCCAATATATGATTATAATACTAAATTTCCATATGAGATTGAAGATGATGGAGATGAAGCTCAGGATGTTGTGAATTATATGCACTATTCCAAATTAATGAAAATTTATGGAAATGTATTACAGTCAAAATCATATTTTTCACAACCAGGCGCATTAAGGAATACTTTACCTGCTATCGATGCAGCCTTGAACTCATGGATATTAGCATTGCCTCCGCATTTACAATATAACCCTCCATCTCTTGGTTATCCTGATCCAGACTCTATATCGGTATTTTGTTCATATTTGAATCAAATGTACAACACAGTAGTAATTTCACTTCATCGACCTTATATAGATTCGGATGAATACCCAAATTTTGATTCCCGTGATATATGTAACAAAGCTGCGATAAATATCACAATACTTTCAAATTATATACCGGTTGATTCTCAAGGAATATATTATACGTTCAGCGCGTCTGCATATTGTTTAGTACAATCAGCGACAATGCACGCTTTGAATGTTGGAGATCCTGATTATTCTCGTATTGGACAAAAATATATGGAAAAATCACTCGAGTCTCTTCGAAAAATTGCCAAGGGAGTAAGATTGGGACAAGGCCATTGTGGTGTGGATGATGCTATAAATATGCTGGAATATCTTTATCAGGTGCAGCTTTCCAAAATACAAGATGATTCTGAATCTCAGATACTTATTCGTCATAATAACAGGAATAGTGGTGGGGGTAGTGGTGATGGTGGGTCAAATAGGAGTGGCGAAAATGGTGATGATTATGATTATCATAATAATAAAAATAACAATAAAGGAGGAAATAATAGTGATAAAAACAATCAAGTTAAAACAATACCAACTTCTCATTCATCATCATATCAACAGGATTCTGCAGATGGTAATTCAATTAAGTCGACTTCACTTTCCGTTATTAAAACTGAGAAATCTCCAATTTTATTAAATCGAACACAACAACAACAACCGTCTTCTACTTCTTCATCCCTAGGACCACGTAAACCTTTAAGTATCGAAGTACGTAATTTTCATTCAAGAAATTCAATGGTTACTGATTCTCCTTTCAGAATATTAAATTTAAGCTTACTCCTGAACCTCCCCTTTTTCCTCAGCAACATCTTCATTATCAGCGACAACAGACCCATCAAAACATGCAGGCACACGTTAGAATACAACGGCAACAACAACAACAACTACAAAATGGTGATTTAGCGACAAATCATCATTTTATGGGGATACCTCCCCCAATGGTTTTGAGTCGAGTTGCATCACTTGCTGAGCCACCGGTTGTTCCATCTTCTGGTTACTATAGTACTAATAATTTCAATCCCAATATGATGGAATTTACACAAAATAATCAAATTTATTTGGGAGAATGGGATGTGGTCGGAGTTGAGAATTCACATCATCAAATCCCAACAACCGTTTCATCCCCTTCCTCTTCTACAATAAATCAAAATCAAACTACGAGCGCATCAGTGATTGGAAATTCTACATCTCCGAATCATCCAAATTCTCCTCCGGGTTCTAATGGAAACCCTACATCGATTCATCAGGATCAGTCTTCTAATTATTTATCTTATCCTATGAATGATGATCAAAATACTTCCAATCTTTTGATAAACGGTAGTCATGACATGATAAATAGTAATGCCGTTCAGGGTCTAGGAGCTTTGGGACAAAATGTCGTAGATGGGACAAATATTAACGTTAACGGAAATAACATTGACAATGATCATTCAACACATCAAATAATGGTTCAACCTCATCCTCATCACCCAATGCTAATTCAATCGACAAGTCATTCTCAACCATTTTCAAATTCATCCACATCCACATCAAATCATGTGTGGGTTCAACAGCAGCAATGGTAACATTTTATAATGTTACGTTTCTACTTTATATTAATTTCTTTTAGCAAGATATATCTGTTTTTTATTTTTTTATTTTTTATTGAACATTTTTTTATTTTTTTTTTATTCATATGCAACATACATTATAAATTTTATTTATTTGAGGGAAGGAGGACAGTAAAAAATTATCTATATTTGTTTTGGTTTTATTATTATTATGATTTTGTCCATTACTCATTATATGTTTATGTACATACTCTTATCATCTTTTTCATCTATTTATTCATTTGGACTTGGTTTAGAAACATCCATTTTTATATGCGCTTTAACTACTTTATTTACACTCGATTTCTATGATTTGGATTTTATGTAAGATATAAATATTAGGTTCTTGGTATTTCAGAGGGTATTTTTTTTTTTTAAAAAAAGAAATTGTTATGTAAAAATTAAAGGATTGGATTATTAAAAAAATCGGTATATGATTTCATCTATAGATTATTTATAGAGATTTTTATTTTTTATTTTAATTTTAATTTATTTCATCAATTATAAAGAACTTAAGATTAGTTAAATCAAATTAAAATAAAATTATTGAATTGAAATTACATATACCTTTCGCTTATCATGTGGCAAAGTTGATCGATATGACATAATTATAAATAAATAGTGAAATGAAAGTAAACTCTTCTTTCTTTAGAAAATAAAAAAAAAAAAAACTCAGAAACAGTTTATAAATAATCCTTACAAAACTGACAATATAAGAAAAAACAAAAAAATTCTTTTATTTATAAACAAAATAGGTTTCAGTCAAATTAGCAAAGGGTGTAGAATAAGTAATAATGATAAAATCATTAGAGATAATATTTATTTTATCTTCTTTGTTGGTATAAATATACTTTAGATGTTAGTTGTTAGGTGTTTCTATAAGTTTAGCTATGATAGTTTCCAAGAGAACATTAGGGTTGGATTGCTCAGTAGAAGAAGAAGCATTAGTTTCAATTATGCGCTATCACTATCCAAAAACCATTATTAAGGCTATCAATGAACAATTTGCCAAAGGAAACAGATTAATGGATGTTATGTTAATCTTATTTTTTTTTTGTATTTTAAAAATAAGAAAGCAATTATTTAGCCATCTCTATGAAATTTTCTAATTGGGAATTGTAAATACAAAGATACAAAATATAAAGAAAAATGCAATTCTAACCAGTAATCAGATCATTTGACTATTTTAAAATGATCTTTAAATGACTTTTAAATGACCTTATTATTTAAGTTATTTATAGTATTAGCCAAATTTAATCTTTATGTGAAATTAAATTAGTTAGAATTAGAATAAAAAAATTAAGAAAAATTAAAATAGTAATATTAATCAATATGCTAAATATGATTTTTTTAGTAAAATAAATCCAGGTTTAACTTTAACTCATAAAAACTTTTTTTTTAGATTTTCCCCTTTCTATTGACAAGCTTCCATATACATAATATAGTTCTTTATTTTTAGATAAGTATTATATATGTATACTTTAAAAATTATACATATACGATTTTTCAGAATGATACAGAAAGTAGTAGAGTATAGTCGATCAAATGAGTATAATATATCATATGAAATGGTTTTGAGTATATTTTTGTTATACTAAACAGATCTAATCTAACCCTAATCTAACCCTAACTTACCAATATTAATGTTAACTCTAAAGATGAGCACCATAATTAAGAAGTTGCAACTCGGTAAGTTGCAACTTGGTTGCAACTTCTTGTAAATTTATTTTAATATAAAAATTCATAAAATGTTGCAACTCAAAGTGTTGCAACTTAAGTTGCAACTAGTTAAAATTTTAAAAATAATTATGGGAACCATCTTTAGTTAACTCTTAGCAATTAAGTATAAAAGGTTTGGACCAGGTGATAAAATGGCATCCTGTACTGAAAATTAGTTGATTTAAATAAAAAAAAATTATGGTTTTTTAGTATTATAGAATGATAAGTGAAAACCTTTTATAGGAGGATTTTATAAATTGAAAATTTTTACCAATAACCTGATTATTGAGTATAGGAGAGCATAGGCTAAAAAACTTACGGGAGCAATGATTTATTAGATTAAGAGAAGCACTAATTAGATTTTTATATGATTTTTTGTCAAATATATAATACCAGTAATGCAAAGGAGAAGAGGTAAGCATATTATTTGATTGTTATTAGAAAAGTCTAATAATTGAGATGTTCTTGAATAAGGAGTTATTATTAATTGATTTAAAATAGTGATAGAGATTGATTGGGATTATAAGATTGGTAATATTGTAAAAATATTTAAGATATAAAAGAATCATAGGAAGATTAGAAGAGAAATGAAGTTTCTTTTTGAAGAGGGATCTAACAGGTGAAAGAATGTATTACATTCATTTTTGATAGAGATAATACTAGTCGAAATCATTTCTTTTGGCACTAATAATTTTTGGTTAACATTCAGTCAATTCAGTCATGTGATTCGACAAAATTTGGCTTGCGTTACAAAAATCAATAGTCATTTGTTACTTCGTACATAATTTAGCATTATGATCTTTCGTAAATATTCAGCCAATTCAGTCATACTTTTGACAAAAATCCAGCTTGTGTTTAAAATTCAGTATAAAAATTATAACAAATCTATTGTCGTTTGTTACATCATACATAATTTAGCATTTTTTCGATACTAAGACCTTTCAGAAAATATTCAGATAATTCAATACGACAAAATTTCAGTTATATGACATGAAAATTATAACAAATTGACTGTTGTTTGTGTTTGTTACATTGTATCTAATTCAGCATTATATCAGTCCGGTTTTGGTTTATTATGAAAAATTTATATTACAAAATAAAGTTAATGAATATGGAATTTACGATTTATCAGATTTATGGCTATATATTCAATGGCATTTAGACGAGTAGAAATTTTATATTTTGCTAATACAAATCGACAAAGAATGTATTATATCAGAATAATACTATCACGACCATCAGGAAAAAATTTATTTTTCCATAGTTCAACATTACAAGTTTTTTCATCATCATCAATACTAAAATAATATTAAAGTTTATATGTTTCTGTCAGCTTATACCACCGAATAAATGCCAAATTATGTTCTGCCGGTCAATCCTCAAAATTGATTATATGCTTAAAAAATACTGGATTTGACCAGCATAACAGTCAATCTAATTATCTAATGTTATAAAATTCGCTAAAATAAACGAACTTTTCACATGACGAGATGATATTGCTGAGGCAAATACCTCTGAACTAATTCTACACCGACTGAATTTATTTATTATAACATGACTAAGTATGATTGAATCTTCAGATCCAATATTGAATGGTGCCTTAAAATTGTATGTTTCATATATTGCTGTGTAGTATACAACCATTAAATCAAGCATCATCTTAGACAATATCACATTGAATTTAGGACTTAGCATTTCTCCAGGAAATGGTTCATATCTAATAATGATTGATTTCCGTATGATTCTCAAATTAAACCAAAATCGCTCCATTTTATCTGATGAATATTCATCATCTTCTAATAATAAACCAACTACAGTTTGATTATCAAGCAAATCTAAACCTTTTGTTCGAATATTTACTGAACTACTGATTTCTCTAATACAATTATTATTTATTAATCTACGCATTATTTCTGGCTTAATTTGTCTATGGCTACTCAGTAATAAACCTAAATATTATTAACATATTTCATTATTTACTTGCACATTTCATTATATAAATTGGCAAAAGAAAAAGAAGCTATAATTACCGAGTATACTATTCATATGTTCAAATGAGAAACATCAGAAAGTGTATAAAGGGCTAAAATCGTATGAGCATTCTCATAAATGGAATGAAAGGTGGAGATTCAGTGTTATTTTATCACGCTCATAATGCTTCTCAATAAGTTTTACTATTTTAATCAACCTTTCGTGAGCTTCTTATATCGAATCGAGTTCCAGAATTTGATCTACCAAAATCAAACAAACTCTAACAAAATGTATTAGAATCATTCAGTCAATTACTGATAGATATTCCCAAAGTAATGTAATTACATAAATTGTATAAAATATTCACCATTGATCTGCTATGAAGTTGGAAAAATCTTCTTCACAGTCGATTTTTCAAAGGATTCTACCCAAATCTGCTGGAACTTGAATTTGATTCATATTCTTTTAGATACTTTTAAGAGCATCTGAAGATAAACTTTTTCATTAACCCAAATTTGTTTAACTATCATTTCGCTATGCCTAAAAATAGACAATGTATTGGGTCGACCGTTAAAAATCGAATTGGATTAAAGTATGATAACTGAAGTAATTCAGACCATCTAACACCAGTATTCTTTACAAATCGCTTTCTGTTAGCGTCTGAATTACACCTTCACCAGCCAAGTGCATTCTCTTGATATTATGATAAATCCTGGGAAGTAAACTATTCGTTTATGTTAATCATTCCAGCAAAATTATGTTACTGATTTTCATAATTTGCCTTCTTTTCGCACCTATGACATAACACCAATGCCGAAACATGACTGCAAAGTTTCTTGCTGCGAGAATATCACATGAAATAAGGATTAATGCTGCATGAATTCTCTTTTCTTCTTGACATTTGTATGTTCAATTTAGAGTCACACTATTCTAAAGTAACTCTAATTCGTCAACAATTAGTGCTAAATAATGGTTTATTTTGTGTAAACTCACTTCATTTGGGCCAGGCAAAATTCCAAGAATTAGTAAATTTTCACGCTTAAATTGAATGTCTCTTAAAAGATTACAAATTATGGCATATAATACCTAGTACTATGGATTGTTCCATCAAAGAATTGAAACTAATCCAAATTCAACATTAATCCTAGATATGAATTAGCTATATTAGGTCTGAAAATTTTCGGTGAAATTTCTGAATCATTTTCTTTAAATAACTTCAAACTTGTCTATCATATATGTCAGCCAATATGTTATCAAACCTTTTCTATTAGCCCAATGATATAGATAATTTTCAAAACCTTGTTATTGAAACATAATACTGAGTTATTCTCAAATACTTGCAAATGGATGAATTAATTTTGGTTGAAAAAATTCAAATTATTCATTTTGCAAGATAATGATGTATTACAAGGCCGTAACCTGTAAATTAATAAATTCAGGAATTTGACATGATTGCATTCCATAATTGATAAAGTATCATTCTGCCAAAAGTTCACCACTTCATATCTATTGTAAAGTTTATGACATTTCGTACAAAATACGAAACTATGAAATCGATCTTTGAGGCCAAGCGATTTCTTTGCTAAATAAAGAGTACTTGAAAATTTATTGAATCTATTATCATCAATTTCAGTTAGAACTAATTTTATAAATTTTATTAGAGAATCTGTTGCAGTCTCTGGTATGTTAAATCTAATTTAAAAGTTCATTATCCATAATAAAATCCATGCAAATTGATCATCAATTGTTATTTTCTCTTCTTCATCTTGATATGTTTCATATTTTGGTAACGAATAATCTTCAAAAATTTCAGAAATAAGTAAATCATCCAATTCACTTTCGTCTTCATTCATAGGAGATTCGATATGTCGTCTTTCGTTATATTCATAATTATCGCTTAAAGAAGACTCAATATGTGTTCATCTTCAGAGTCACTCAAATCATCAGTAACTTGTAAATGACTTATATACCTTCTTGTATGTCTTTGAGGTAAATTCGGTAATTTAGGATAACAATTAGTCATTTTAATTCTTGAAGCTTGTGATTCATCATCAATCATTTTAATCCTCAAAGCCTATAATTCGATTTCAGCAGGTGATCCAGTATCAAGTATCAATTCGTCAAAATTCAGAAATAATTGTTCAATGGCAGAATCACCATGAATTGTTAATGAACTACTTATCGATTCATAAAAAAATTGGTCCGATTTAGAACTAATTTTCCATTACACTTTTTAGAATAACAAGAAATCTTGTTATCTTTTTTTATTTGAGATAGTCGTTTTGTTAGCTTATTACCAATGATATTTGAAATAGACCTATTTTTTGTCATCTTGACAATTTGAAATTGCTGTTTTTTTTGTCAATGTCAATGAACTATTTATATATATAAAAACGAAACAATTAATATAGATGCTGCGGCGAAATAAACTTAAATTAGTATTCGCATAATAATCGACACCTGCATTATAATCAAAACTTAAAACAATAACCGCATGATAATCAAAATTTAAAATAAAATCTGCATTATATTCTGAAACGTAAAATGATAATCACAATACAATTGTATCATCGCATTATAATCAAAATTTGAATCAATTGTCGCATGGTAATCAAAATTTTAAGAATTATCACATTATAATCGAAATTTAAAATTATTATCATACATTACATTGAAACATAAAAGAATAATTGTATTATAATCGAAATTTAAATTAATTACCACATGGTAATCGAATTTTTAAGAATTATCGCATTATAATCAAATTTTAAAATTATTATCACATACTATAATCGAAATTTAAAATTATTATCGCACATTACATTGAAACTTACAGCTAATTTCATAATTTATGGATTATTAATAAATTGCGACTGAATGTGACTGAAAATATTTTATAATAAAATTACTATAAAATATTGCAATTGAATGCAACTAAAAAATTATTAATGGTCCATAAATTATGAAATTAGCTGTAAAAGAATACTTGAATTATAAATGAAATTTAAAAGAATACCTATATTGAAACTTTAAAAAATACTTACATTATTATCATAATTTAAATCAATTACTGCATTAAAGCGAAACTTAAAACAATTACTGCATTAAATCAAAACTTAAAACAATTACCGCATTATAATCGAAATTTAAAGAATTAATCATATTAAAGTCAAAAGTTATATAAATTACATACAATATATTATACTATTAAAATAAACTTTATTTAATCAAAAGCTTATAAAAAGGTTCATATCCCTCAAACTATTTTTAATCGAACTCTTTAATATTTTCTCACAAACAACATTTCAAATCTCTTTCGACAAAAAAATTTTCATACTTTCTTACAAACAATATTTCATTTAACTTTCGCTAAAAATAATATTTCGTCTTTCTTTCACTAATATCATTTTCTCGCTTTTATCAAATAATATTTCGTCGCACATATGACTAAAAATATGGGTCAAAAAAAAGCTGCAACAGTATGTCATCAACCACCATGCTGCCAAGAAGTGACGCGTCAACAAGAAACTCAGGGAGTGACAGAAACTCCTAGTAGCCAAGAAATGGCAGATACTCAACGTTAGCAGGTTAACAACAACTTTGACACCTTCAAGTAGTCAAGAAACATGTCAGCAGGTTCCAACAACAACTTCGACGTCTCTTAGTAGCTAAGAAACATGTCAGCAGGTTCTGACAACAACCTCAACACCTTCAAGTAGTCAAGAAACACGTCAGCAGATTCTGACAACAACTTTGACCCCTTTTAGTAGCCAAGAAACACCATATCAATAAGTTTCAGTACTAAATCTAAGTAGTCAAGAAACATCAAGTCGGCAGGTTCTGACAACTAAAAGTTAATTGGAAATACTGAAATCTTCACGCCGGCAGAATCTGGCAAATGAAGGACCATTCAAATTATTAGTGTCATCAAATATTTCCAAAGAAATTCAACCTCAATCTCTAACTCGACCAGGTGGAAATTATAATGTTTCGCTTAATTACAGGATTGAAGACGAATATCAATATGGCGAAACCTCAACTGCTAATATGGTTAGAGATGCTATTCTGGAAGCTGATAACTGGGATCTGCAGGTATTATCAGCTTCCCATCAGAGGATAACTAAAAGGTCTTCAACACATTAGCAAATAGGTAATGAAAAATGTCACGATAAAAGGAGTAGCAAAAGGAGTATAACTCCTTATTGTCGACAATTCAACATTTCTCGAGGTGATGAATTTCAATATACTTCATATCAATACACACGAGATCGCAGATTAAGATGTGATAAAAGGAGTGTAACTCCTTATCAACCAAAAAGGAGAGATGTTTCTTCTCCTAAACTACTGATCCTTCACTGAACGAAGATAAGTATAATCAATTTTTAGCAAAAATTTAGCCAATATAAATTTTTTTAATCAATTTACTGCTAACTTTTCCATGAAAAAGCATATTTACGTGAAAGAATCGACGAGTTGAGCAGGTAACTCAACAATGCAAATGAAGAATTAAGAGATTTAAAGATGGAAATCAGTAAAGCTACTTCATATAATGAAGCGCTTATTCATGAAAATGAGAGTTTGCAGAATGAACTTGGACAAGGTTGACAAAGACATAGAGATGAAGAATCAAATGATGATTGTTGAGAAAAGCAAACTTGACACAGTAGCGATGAAAGTGATGAAGAAAAGTCTTACGACAATGACGTAGTCAGGGTTCGTTTAAAATCTCTTCTGAATTCTAATTAAAATAACTTTAATTTTAACTGAATTTTAATAAAATATAACCGATATCAATTAAATTAACTTAAATCAGCTTTATTTTTTTATAATTTAAATTAAAATGAGAACGATTTTAAAAATACTGCTGATCGATCTTGAAATGAGATACGATCTTAAGTTCAGCAGTGAATAAAATACTGAAATATTATGACAAGTAATACCGCATCTCGTCAAAGCCTTAAAAAAGTTCAAAACAACATACAAACAAGTCAGAGATTGGCTTGGCTCGCTCCACAAGCATCAACGAGTTCAGTTATTATATAAATAACTCAGTACTTTAGATTGTGATAATCAGTGATTACACAAAAACAATCATACTAGTAAGGTAAATATAATCGAAATTGATTTTTTTTTAAAAAAAATGAACTTCAATTAACATTCGATATTTTAATATAAAAAAAGGCCAGAAGGATTAAAGATACCTATTTATTTTTTGATTTAGGTGATAAGAGAGTTTCAAAATATAATAAGGAAGAGTTATTGAGGATCTTGAAGGACAATCATTATCATTCCCCTGAAGATTCAGTGACTGATTCAAAAGAAACAGAAACACGAACAATTAATGTTTATAATCCAAGCTGAAGATCAGATGAGATTCGATACTTTTTTAGAAATTTATTTATAATTTTTGTTAAAATTTTAACTAATTCCGATAATGTATTTTATTAGTTAAAGGCGTTGTTGTGAGAGGTCAACTATTATGTGTTCTCACTGTAAATCATATAATTAACGAAAACTCAACATTATAGCGATGATTTTACAATACATATTCGACACTCTCAAAACATTCCTGACTGCACATTTGTAGATTAAAATACTCCAACAGATACTGATTTTTCAGCACCAGCAACTGAAGTTGAAGGTTAAGATGATGATATTGAAGAAAAAGCATGAATTCAGCATATCATAATTTACAACGAATTTTATTTGATTCTTAGTTTAGTTTATATATATTTATATTATTACATTTTGTAATTATATTTTATTTATATATTTTATTTTATATTTTAAATTAATAAACCATTTGTTATTAATTCAATTAAATTATGTTATTATAAAATAAATAAATCGTCAAAAAATACGAAAATAAATATAATAAAATCGTCTAAATATCAGAAATTTTATTTCACCAATTTTGCGATTACTTATAGTCGAAATATTACCGAACTTTTTATTAATAAGTTGAATTTTGTTTGTTTTGTTAGTTGAATGAATTTAAGCTGATTTTATCATACATATAGCCAAAATATTACCAAACTTTTTATTAACAAGTCGAATTTTATTTGTTTTGTTAGTTGAATGAATTTAAGCTGATTTTATTATACATATAGCTGAAATATTACTGAACTTTATTAACAAGTCAAATTTGTTTGTTTTGTTAGTTAAACGAATTAAGCTGATTTTATCAAATATATTAAATAACTACCAATCGTTAATATCGAATGTTTTTTTATGTGGCATGGAAATGGGCAACTTCAGCTATAACTAAAAATGCTAATTGTTTTGGCAATGATCAGCAGAAACTAGATTATATTTCAGCTAACATTCAGCACTTTTAAAAAGTAACGAAATAGATTATTTCGAATAGTATAAGTTGCATACAATATTCTAATAGGGGATAAAGAACTATATTAATTATATAAGCCATTTGTTTGTCAGTGAAAGGCTTATATTTTATAAAATTAACAAATTTGTTGATGTCCTATTTGATTTGATTTTAATGAAGATTTGTGAACATTAACTGTTGATCCAAACACCTAGATTCTGTTTCAGGTTTAATATCTATATATGAAGTTCCAAAATGAAGATTGATGGAAAAGGATGAAATAAGATTAGTAATGAGAAGCTTTAATTTATTTTTATTAAGAGTAGCTCTAGTTAGATTATAGAAGTTATCAGCTACTTTAAGGATGCATTCTAAATCCAATTGGTTACTAGTAATCTAATTTGTATCATCTATAAAAGCTAATGATGATACAGATTTTAATAGTATAGTAGTAAAGTTATCAATAACATTAGAGACCCATGAATGGTTGATAGTATAACCTTTGTTTAAAGAATTAATTTTATATAATAGAGAGTCTTTTTGAAGTAGTGGATGTTTAGAATCATTACCACTTTTGTTTTCTTCTTGTTCTTTAATCATGTGAGCAAAGGTGAAATATGGGTTAATTGATCAGTTAACTTTTTGGAAGGCGCTTTATAGTTCAAAAATTGCGCTGGTTGAAATCTCTGATATAAATTCTGCATGTTTCAATCAGCAGGAGTTCTCCTACACTTTGAACAATCACTGGCTTTATGGTGTGATGAGGAACAAATAGCACAAAGTTTTGCACTAATTGTCATCCAGATCACGTGCTTTCTGTCAATGATAAGGTTTTTATTACTAGTGACAGCTTTAACATCATCCATGTTATCAAAATAGAAGAATGCATGTTGCAAGTTGTGATAGTTAGACCTTGCTTTGGAAATAATCCACGCCATTACGTGAATCATAAGTCTAATGTCATTAAGTTGTTTACCCGTAGTATTCCTGAACAAACTGGCTAATTTTGCTGCGTATTTTGATGTTTCTTGGATATCTCTGCAGATAAGAAACACATATGTACACGTATCATGTCATTGAGCACAAAAATACCATTACACGTTTTAATTTCTTGAAATCTGCATTTTCTGCATATGTGATAATGGCTTACTGCCACATGATTTAGTTTCCATATTAAATCTGACAATCATTTCAAATCAGCTAAAAATAGTCTTGATTCTGTGTTCTGTAGAATTAAGGGGGATTTCTGTAATCTTGATCGACTGCGTTGGGATAAATAGATGCATTAGTATTATGTCAAGGGGAAGAAATGTGCAGTTTTCTAAATTAGGTAACTAAACTGAATATGCATAATCACGATGTTCTTTAACGTGAAAGGAAATTTTGATAATTCTTTGCGATTGGTTCAAAGGGTTTTTTGTAATGACAGCCCTGGTGAAAGAATCATATTTGTCAAATAAGAGGTCAATAATGAAAGACGTTTTTTGTTGTGATGATGTTTCAAAGAACTCGTCAAGTGAAAAAACTATAATAATATGTTTTGGGTCTATCAAAAGCTTGAACTGAAGGTATATTAGAGTCCAAAAGTTTACAGACGCGTCAAAATTCTCGTCAATGTTTAGTGAAGTATTGGATGATTTTTCTTGAATATCTTCCAAAATTTCTGGTTTTTTGCTTTTGGTGTTGAATGGTAGATCAACTCCATAGTTTCAACTGGAGTGATTGTTTGTGAAATGCTTTGTTCAGGTGAAACTTCGAGAGTTTGAGTAGTGTTTCTTTTTTTGTTATTATTGCTTTGAAGAAGCAATGCTAAGCGTTCTCTTTGGTTGTTCTGCTCTCTATTTTTTTTGGTATTTCGAGTCATTTTTTTGGGAAAGAGAGAAAGTTTTTTTTCTTTTCTATATTTATTTGTTTTACATTATTCCCCAAACTTATTATCATATACTGAATTTGGATATGATATTCAGTATACTGTTAACGTGTAATTCTTGCGAACTACAACTGTTAGACGGGGTGTCCAAGTGTTATTTCTTTTTAATTGGTGCAGTAATCTCAAGGCTTTTACAAGTTTATTATCACGGCTAAATCCAAGTAAAGGTTTCAAGTCAGGGTTATACGAG